>PVJS01012646.1:0-43481 GCA_004027185.1 Glis glis | reverse complement strand
AAAAAAAAAAAAAAAAAAAGCATTTTCCCATCAATTTGGCCAAAGAATTTTTGAGCCATTTCACATAGTTGATGTCAAGCTTTGTTTTCTTTCCTTCCCTCCTTCCTTCCTTCCTTCCTTCCTTCCTTCCTTCCTTTTTTCCATGGTACTTGGGACTAAACCCAGGGGCATTCCACTACTGATCTACATCCCAGCCCTTTTTATTTTTTATTTTGAAACAGGGTCTCACTAAGTTACTGAGTGATCCTCCTGTCTCAGCCTCCCAGGAACTAGAATTACAGGAGTGTGCCACTACACCTTGCTGATGTCAGACTTTGTAAAATTCTCTCCACAGTGCTTCCCACCTCCACATCACAAAAACATTTATTTTCTCCAACATGGTAACATTTTTATCTTATATTTTTTATTTTATATTTTGCATTTTTTTTTGACATTTAAAAAAATTTATACTTAGTGAGTATGCCCTCCCTGAGCAAACTTGCTGTGCCACTTCTATTCTTTCGATACCCCAGGATAAAAAGTTATTTCCTGGTGACCTGTTAGCCTCTGAAACTGCTGCATGACTATTTCCAGTGCATCGGGATAAATGTTCTTTGACATGTGTCACACAAACCTTGAATCAACAAGGAAGGTAGTATCAACAGGGAAGGTGCTAGACCACATAGAGCCTTTGTGCAAATTAGAAACAAGTATACCCTTTGAGTGGGACACAAGACCAAGCCAGGCCAGGGCTGGATTTTGGTCTTTTCCTGTACAGGTGAGACCTAACCTCCCTAATTGGACCCAAAGCTCATTGAGCCCCTCAGTTCATCCACAACTTTGAACCAGACCCCATCATTGACTTGCAGTGTTTCCAAGAAGGATCATTTGACTCATTTGTGACAGTGTTTTTCCTTGGGTCACAGTAAAGAATTATGAAATAGTCAGACATGAGATTTTACAGACTTGTCCTGGTACACATTTCTTTTTATCACCACGACAGTGGTGCCAATGCTTGCTGGGAGATCAGTAGATCACTCCTCTCCAGGGCAATGTCAGATAGTTTGGGACTGACTCTTTGTGTCTTTATTTAGTTTGCCTCTCCCAGTGCAGTGGTCTGTGACTAGCAGCTATCAAAGGCCTGATCCCTGCACGGGCTGGAGCTGAATGAGAACATTTGACTCTCTCTGTCAATTTGCAGTGGAACACACCTCCCAGATTTTCTACACTATGTGGTACCAGCTCTGGACATTTCTCATTCAGTGTTCATCTCTGCCAGCCAGTCTGGAAATTGGAACCAGAAATACTTGACAAATCACTAGCTGCATCATGGTTACAGGTGGTGACATATCTCTGCTATTGCTGCTGCTTATTCATGAAACTGGAGGTTAAGACTCTGTTTCTGAGATGTAAACTAGGGAAAACCCCACATAAAGCACCAGTGTTGGGCAGAATATCAGACAGACAATTTTCGACTGAAATGCCAGTTATTAGAAGTCATGTGGAGTCAGGAGTTGCCATGGAATCCATTTGTTTCTAAACCAGCTCCTCCTGCTGGAATAGTTTCTCATTATCATGTCTTTCTGATGGGAGGGGGTGGGAGATGGGAGAGAGAGAGAAGAGTGTGTCATCTAATAGAGAACCGAGTTATAATTCCAATACACTTAGGCCCCCAAATCAATAAGATATTAAAAATTTTCTTGAGAGTTAATATAAAATTTTAACACCCGTTTTTTATTGCTGTCTGGTTTGGAGTAAAAAAACATTGTCATCAAGATTTCTTTTCTCTGGCTTTTTATTATTCAGGGAGAATACATGATGGCTTATGGTATGACATTATCATCGCAAACAAGTTATTGAATCTCCAGGAGTGAAAATAAATATCAGAGCAGATCTAAACTGCAATCGGCTGCACATTTGCAGTGCACCTTTCCCTCCAGGTTCTCTTATGTATCATTTTTTATTTAGATTCTTAACCAGAGCATTATGGCTTTTCCTCCTGTGGAACTACTGCTAGGATGAATCTATCCCCTTGTTTCCTCCAACTTATTTGTTCAAATCATGAGAACTGATTGGCTGGCATATGTTAATACTTGAACTGTTTTTATGGTAAAGTCCCCATGTGTTTGTAGGTAAAGTACAGAAACAGGTTGATCAAATATCAACTTGGGACAACTGAATTTCAAAACATACAGAATCCAGAAATTAAACACTATTTTAACATATGTAAATATAATTGATTATAATTAGTCAGGAGGTCTAGTAGATGAAGTCACATTGGAATTATATTTGCATCTTTATTTTATTCTGTGTTTTGCATTAGAGAGTATTAAATGTTTTATATGAAAAAAAAAAAGGTGTCGGTAGATGGCTCCAGAACTTTGAACCTGTGTTCCTGATTGGCTACACTTGCCAGTGTGGAGTAGTGAGCTTTATCCCTGGGTTTAAAAAACCCTCATCTGTATTTAAAACCAGATCCCACCTCATCCTCCTACCCAAGGACACTAAGCCATTTGAAAGCCAAGAAGGACCCACCCTCAAATGTTTCTGAGTTGACAGTTCACAGCAAGGAGAAAAATTCAAATGGCTCCCTGGCTGAATCACCCTAATTAAAAAAACGAATTAAAAGTAGACTGATGTTTTTCACCCATCAGACTAGGGAAAAGGTAATAATGTGCTTCATGCCAAGACTGTGAGGAAGCAGTCACCCTTACCCATTGCTGGTATGAGTGTCGATTGGCACAACTCTCATGGAGGGCAATTTAGCAATGTGTATCAGGAATACAGCTCCATGCACCCTTTGACCCAGCAACTCCACTTTTGAGACCTCCCCCTGTGGGTACACTTATACACAGGGAAATGACATGTGTACAGTGTTATTCACTGCAGCGTTATTTGTGATAACAATGATGGGAAATAAACCTAAATGTCCTCAGTTGGAAACAGGTTAAATAAACAATACTGGCATATCCTTAAAATGGAATGCTATGTGAATGTTTAGGGAGGAAAGGATGAAGAAGTTCTCTACATATTGTCATGCAAAGTTAAAAAAAATCAAGATGCAGGAGAGTACACAAAATATCAATTCTAATGTTTGCTTTAAAGAAACTCCAGAAAGATATTAAGAAGATAAGTTGAATAGCAGCAGACCCAGAACTGACAGCCCAAAGATGCATTTGCTTGGTTTGCAAACGGTTTTAATTCGATTTCATTTAATAATCTGGATTCTCCGGTAAGGAAAACAAGTGAAGCAGGTAAGGTGTTAAGAAATGATGCTGGTAACCTAATCTGGCTGGACTTTCTACCGGGTTCCAGGTGAAGGGACCCTGTAGGGGAAGCACAGAGGCACCAACCAGTTTCATACCAGAAGTTGATATCCTCACCCCAAACCCTTCTCTAGATTTCCTAAAGAGGCTTAGGAGCCACAGCTGGAAAGAGGCATGGTCAGCACCCCCATCCTTCCAGGTGTGCCCAGGAGCAATGCCGACCTACCCACTTCCCACCGTGGGCACAGCACCCGGGGCCCATATAGTTTTATGGATCATAAAAATGTTTTAGTTTTAAAATATTTTGTAACCAAAAGAAAAATAAACAAGAATAAGTATGTGATAACAAATCTGGCCTGAACTACATCCATCTTTATACTAATGTATTTGTAAAATGTAATTTTTAAATATTTTCTTATGGAGAAAGGAGCCCATAAAAACATGAAAAATACCTAAGGGCCAATAAAGTTATGATGTCATAATGTGGTCTGTGGAGGAGACAGTACTCACTTCCAGGGCAGGCCTAGACCTCCTATGCCCAAGGCACCCAGGCCAGCCTCTTCCTCTACAGACCCCAGCACCAACACCGTGCCACGCATACCTTGGGTCCATTATCTTTAAATATTTTTTAAAAAAAAATAGGGAACAGAATTGGGGCCAACAGGATGATCAGTACCTATCGACTACCTTTGCAGTGCGGCCCCAGTCCTGCCCCTAAACTCTCTGGACTTCCTTCCTTGCAATATAGCTGAACTCTGAACCCTGGACCATTCTCCAGGTGCTCAGCACTTCTCTGCTTCTCTGAGACCTGACTCCCCACAGAAGTGTGGTCTGGCTGGAGTCTCAGTTATCTGTCTGTCATCTTGAGGTCATCCCCTTTCCTAAAAATTCAGGAAGGGGCCATCCTAAGAGAGCCCATTAAGCCAGACAGACATGGTGGTGCACACCTGTAATCCCAGTACTTGGGGGACTGAGTCAGGTGGACCCCAGGTTTGAAGCCAGCAGCATGCCATAACTTAGACCCTGTTTCAAAATAAAATAGAGCTGGAAGTAAATGAGACTTGGGTTCAATTCTGAGAGAGAGAGAGAGAAAGAGAGAGAGAGAGAGAGAGAGAGAGAGAGAGAGACTTCTGTATTTTAATGGACCCTCCATGTGACACCCACACAGGATAGTTCCAAACTCCTGTGCTAAGTGCCCAGGTTTTCAAGAGCAGATAATCCTACCCCCAGGACCAGAGACTAGGAGTGGAAGGTGGACCCAGGGATGTGCTCCCCAACCCTAGGCACTTGATCTCCCACCTGGGTGAGTGGGGTACTTCCCCAGGGTCCAGGGATGATACCACAAGGGCCATGGGGTGGGAAGCTGCTTGGGCTCTGGGCCTGGGGATGCAAGGACCTCAGTTGGGCTGTGCCCTAGTCGGTTAAGCTGTTGCAGTCCCAGGGACTCCAGACAGGTCCTGCCACCTCACTGAGCCACTGGTGGCCTGGAGCTGAGATCATTCTTTTCTCCAGCGTCCCAGCGATTAGAGCTGCCTGGTAGGCGAATTCCCCTGGCCTCCCACCTTCCCACCCTACAGAGCGCCTATTCCAGGGTCCCACAGGGATTTCTGATTCCTACATCAGGGTGGGACCCGAAGGCCCCGATTTAAAAGCTTCTCTCCTCCCCCACCTCTATCCCAAGTGACCCTGAGAATCCTTCAGGGCTGGAAGTGGGCCATCTGTTCATGGATTAAAGGGACTCACCTCACCAGAATCCCCTACCTACTCTGCCTAAGGGGCGCAGGAGACAGAGTTTGGGGGTGTGCTGGCGCCAGGGGCTAGAAGAAAGCTGGGGGTCAAAGAAGGGGAAACGCTCTAGTAAACTGGTGAAAAGTCTCTCCAAGCCAGAGACGGTGAGGGAGGGTTCCTGTTAGGGACTTGGAGATAATTAGGCACATGCCCTCCGGATCCAGCCTATTCTCAGGACCCTCACCGTTTTCGAGGCCACCGATCTGGCCCAGTCCCTCCTGGCTGCTCTTTTACGAAGAGTATGGTATACCTGAAATTCAAGAACCAATTTAGGAATCAAAGGGTCTTTCAACCGGAAGTTGGTAGCCAGTGCGCATTAGCTTCTGAACATCCCGATAGTGTTCCTGTATCCAGCTTTGTTGAATTATGTGCACACACCATTTATTCCTAGCTCGATTTCTGGAGAAAAAATGTGAAAAAAGCCAGCTCCTGGAGCCATAGACACCCACCCACTTCCGTTTTCAGAGTGCGCAGAATCAGAGTTTTCTTTGCAGCTACCGCTACTTTTAAAAACTGTTTTATTTTACAGCTTAAAATTTGTGTCTGTCAATACAGTGATGTACAATATAAAAAGCATTCATTTCTCAAGAGCCAATTCAAAGTTATGTTTAAGACCATGCTTCAAAATCTGGATGGGAAATATTGTCCAGAAAATTTAGGGAAACTATAGAAAATTCTTCCTTGTATTCATCACTATCATTTTTGAAGTTGGTGCGTTTTCTGTGTTTCCTTTTCTAGTGTGAAGCCATTGGAGCTAATCTTCTTTTAATATTTCCAGAGCCAATTCAGGCAAACTGAGAAACAGTACCCCAGAAAAGTGTGCTTGTACATTTTTTCTTTTCTTTTTTTTTGCATAAAATATACTTTCTAAAACGTCCTGATCAGAGAAGTAATCTTTACGATAACTTCTAAAACACTAACTATGACCCCATGTGTTTGGAGGTCCCTCCTACCCATTGTTTTCTGGCAGGCTCACCCCAGGGCCTCAAAGTTGCAAGGGGTGCTTGTTTTTGCTTCAATGTCGCAACCTCACAAAAGATGTCAAAGTCTGAATATGGTAATAAAATGGGTCTAGGACAAAATTAACATTAACTTGTTAGGTTCAATCCCCAACACAGCAAGCAAGCCAACAAAAGAACACGAAAAACCCCATATTGACTTGTATACACGGAAAAAAATGTTAATATTTTCTAAGACCTTAATATTTCCTTAAATTGTCCCATTCAGTGATAGAGGGTGAACATCTGGATATAACATACTAAGGTGCTTTGGCTTTTACATCGTGACTTATAAATATACCCTTATTCCCGAGCTTGTGGCCACTGAGTAAAATCATTGTGTTTTTTGTACACCTGTGCGTATGTGATGTGCGAACATGTAAACGTGTACGTGTGCATCCCTGGCTGTCTTAGAAAGAGAGGGGGCGGAAATCACTCTCGTCTTGACAAAATGCTCAAATAGTCGGGAGCCGAGAGGCATCATCAGAAGGCAGGATGGAGGTCTACGCCGGAGCAGGGGTTGGCACCGCAATGCGCCCCGGTTCGTGCCACGGCGTAGAAACCCCCCTTGGCAGTTTGGACCGGGATTCTGCTCGGGTTCACCTGTTCTTTTACCACCCAAGGTTCAGCTTCTTCAGTCTGAACTTTGCCTGATGTCGGGAGAGGTCATTCAAAAGACGGCCTTCGAAGGCCCCCTCCTCTTCTTGCCGGGCGCGCACCGCGCACGCACAGGCGCGTTGGTCCCCGAAGCCGCCACAGCGAGCTCGCGATGCCCACCTGGCCAGAGGCGCCCTGGGCCTCTGTTTGTACAGGGACGACCGCAGCCACCAGGCTCCAGGAGGGCAGCACCCCAGGTCGCCCCAGGGGTGGAAGGGGCTCTCAGGGGGGACAATGTCATCCTTCAAGGCCGTTTCTCTTCCTTGGTGGGGGAAGGGGAGAGATGTTTGTTTATAGATCAGCATCACTTTCCTTACGCAAACGGATCGCGTTCTGGGGCGGTGTAGACCGTGCTCCGAGGCCAGAAGGCTAAACTGTAATACACCGGCGCAAGGAGGCGGCGGATAGACTCCTCACGGGTCCCTGTTTGGTGGTGGTGGCTCCTGTGTGTCCGTCTCTATCCATTCCTCTTATATTGGCACATAGCTAGGTAGGATTAGCCTCTCAGCCTCAAGAAACTTATTCTAAATTCCACATGCTAGAGGCGAACACAAATTCTCAGAACACGTGGGAAGCACCTGAGATTCCGGTTCACGGTTCACGTCCCCGGCTGGCGAGGCTCGCAGGCCTGGCGGGCGGGGTCGCCGGGAGGGTGCGGGGCCGCGTCGCTGTGCAGGGCGGGGGAGTGAGGGAGCCGAGCTCCGGCTCCAACCTGAGTTCAAAGATTAGAAAAACAGGTGTTACGTCGCGGTGCTAATTCACTCCCTCGGTAAACGCGGCTCAGACAGTTGTGTGTTGAGGACTTAGCGAGGGGCGGTCACTGCAGGCCTGTGCATTCACTTTGTTTATTAAGCGACACCTACTCGGTTCATCGACCGACAACTGAGATTCCTGGGGTGTTGGAGTAGCCCCCCAGCCCCCTCCCCGACATCGCCCTTTGGTGTGAAGACTTCCATACTTCATTTTGCCCATCCTGCTTCTGAGCGCAAAAATACTATATTTCTTAAAGCACGCCTTGTACCAAAAGCCAGGCACCCCTCCCCAAATCCTCCATCCCCACCCCAGAGAGTCTCTATAGTGGACACAGATTTCAGACCCCAGAAAGGCACTTCTACACCTGCATGTTGTTTGAAGTAGAGAAAGGGTGTAGAGCAACTGCAGAATTGACAAATCCACAGACTGGAAACTGTTTCTTAACCCTAAAATGCCATTGCTTAGCCATCTTGTCCTGAGATGGGTCCACACTGGCCCTGAGGGAGGAGGGTCAGAAAAGGTTGTTTCAAGCCCCACACACACACACATGTGGTAGGTAACTTGGCTTTATCTGGTCTTTCTGGAATATGTGTATAAGCCTGCTGCAGCGTATCTCTATCTTCCTACCCACCTCTTGTCAACAGTGTATCTTTCGCTGGTCTGAACCCTCCCAGAGCCGGGTCTCTGGCTACAGCCACTAGGGAAATGACCCTTCCTTCTAGATTAGAGCCCATTAGGTGGTTCCAGTTTTGAAACACCTACAACATCTCTGTTTACTTCTTTTCTCTTTTTCTTTCTATTCAAAATGTTCACCTCCTCTTGACAGGTGTTGCACAGATGTGTAAATAGCCCCAGGAAGCTGCTATTGTCTTACGAACCTACTGCAATCGGGTGGCAAGAAGATGGCAGGCGTATTTTTGAACAAACACTCTTAAAGGTGTCCCGAATATCGGCAAAACTGGCACACACCTCTTTAGAGTATTTATTTTCTCAGGGGCAATTAGCACCAGAGCTAGAGGACGAGTGCTTCTTGTTGGCGTTCTTGCTTTTATGGCGGAGGAAACAGCTGCCTCCAAATACACCTCTAGGAGCAGAACCAAAACCAAGCGCGGAATCGCGTCAGTCGGGAGTGATTTGTGAGCAGCAATACTGTCTTCCGGACAACTTAGTATTTTTCTCCTTGCTATCTCCTTGCTTTTCTCAGATGACACAGAGAGAGGGGGATTCAAATTAGAGGGTCTCTATAGTCATACTTGCGAGCGTTCGTTTAAAAAACCCCTAGTGGGAAATGCAAACGTTGTGAGTTCGATCTTGCAGACTGTATCTTTTCTGTAAAGAATAATCATGCTGGATTTGTTTCCTGAAACAAAATCCAACAAAGAATCGGCTGAAGTTTCAGATAACGGATTGCTGCGCGATATCTATGTATCAATCACTCTAAATCTATATGGGCCTGAAATATAACCTTTTCCCCCTAGTGTCCACTCGCTGCTTGTCATAGGAAAACGCCCCCAGCCGAGCTTTCCACGGTAAGCAAATCAGCCCCACACCCGTCCTTTTTCGAAAAAGACGCTCGTCTTTGGGATAAAAGACAGGTATTGTATTTATCTCCTCTAGCGATGAAGTCGGCGTCGTTCTGGTTTCAGAGAAACGAGGGAGAAAATAAAAGCCAGCATAGGCCCTGTGCCCGCCGTCGGGTCGGCCTCTGTCTGGGCCCACTGCGGACCGTCCGGGTGACTGTGGCCTGGCCCGCCGAGCCCAGCCCGCCGGCCGGACCTCCGCGGCCCCGGGGCGCCGTCCTCCGGCTCCGAGCCCCCAGCCCTGCCAGCCCTGCGCCGGGCTGAGTGCTGAGCCACAGGACCCCAGGGAGCCGGAGCGCCGGGTCGCGCTCACCGCCCGCAGGTCCCTGAGATGGGGAGCGCCGCCGGGCCGCGCCGACCCCCGCGCCCCGGCCTCATTAGGAGCGCGGCGGCCACGCGGGGAGCGGGACGGCCAGCCCGGAGCCGGGGCGCGGGGGCGGCGCGGGGCGGACCTGGTCACTCGGCCCGATTGGCCAATGAGCGCCGCGCCGCGGGGCGCGTCGGGCCAATGGGAGGCGGGCAGGCTGGTGAGTGGCATTGAGGGAGGGCGGGAGAAAGGGAGCCCGGGAGTGAAGTTGAAGCTGAACCCCGTAAGCCGTAAAGAAGTTACAAGGGGGGGCGCCTTCGGCTTCCAATTAGGAATAATACTGGCTTCGTAGCAACTCCCGAGAAGGAGGATTCTAAACCACCTCACCCGTCCCAAAGCCCGCACCTTCCTCCTCCTGCCACGCACCCTCCCCCAGTGCACCACCGGGCAGAGGGAGCCGGGAATGCTCTGCACCCCTCCGCTCGCGGGGAGCGGGGAGGCCGGCAGAGCGGCGTAGTGGGGAGGGAGGCATGAGTGCAGTTAAGAGGTAGGCGTCCGCGCACCCTGGCAGCCCGCGACGAGTGAAGGTAGGTGAAGCCGAAGTCGCCCCGGCTCCGCGACGAGCAGGCGAGGCTGGGACGCCTCCCTATCCGCGCCGCCTGCCAGGGGCTGTCGCGAGTGTGCCACCTGTTAACCTGGCGCTGCGCACCCCGCGCGCCGCCGCCCCGGCCGGGCAGGGAGAGCCCTGGGTCGCTTCGGGAATGCCGAGGGGCTCGATGTGTGAGTGCGACTTTTTGAGGACTCCCTCAGACTTGAAGCTCGTGTTAGAGAGGTAGCCAAGCTTCGTCCAGCTTTGCCAAGGTCGGGGGCCCGAAAGGCGATTGCAGCGCGGTGGAGGAATTCTAAATTGCGGAAACCTGCTTTCCTGGGACGCGTGCCTGGCCTGGGCGCCGGCTCGGGCATCCGGCGCCGAAGGTCTCCTGGGGGGTCTTCAAAAATATGCGTCGTGTTTGGGCAGCTTCCCAGGGGGCTGGAGAATGTGGCTGGCATGGGTGAAGGAATGAGAGCAGTATTTCCAGGGGGCTCAGCCTCACAGATTTCTCCACATCGTAAAATAAATAAATAATAAATAAATAACCAAACAAACAGAAAACACCGGTCCTGCCAGAGGAAAGCGAAGGCCCTTTCCAGCCGTTTTTCGTAATGGGGCGAGGGTGTGAGTGATGGTGGAGCCCCAGATCTCTTATGCTCTGATGCTGTTGTCTTCGCAGTGGTCTGGGAGAGTTATCCCGAATTCCTGTTCCGCTCAAAGGGGCTCGGAGCCGCCTCGGGTGCCGCGGAATTGAAGAGCAGACGTCGGGGATTATTATGCCGGTTTTCCAAGGAACCGGGTTTGCAGCACCTAATAGAAGAAAAGGCTGGCTCCTTAGGGGTCCCGCCAGCATTTGATACCTAGGAGCCCCCAGGATTGCCCTCATTGGCCCGGATCAGCAACTTTCCTATACTTGCATCCTACACTTTCAAAGAAAATCTTTTCTGTTCGCTGCACGGTTCCTGTACCATTAATATACTCTCCGCGCTGTAGACTTCATCCTCTTCGTGCAAAGTGTGCTTTATGTTTTCGCCAAGTATGATCTCTAATTGAAAGTTAATTTTTGGTTTTGGATGCATCTGTGGAGCTTACGTTGTAAGAAGAAAAGGGGAACGAGACACAATGAAAGAAAAGTCCAAAAATGCTGCCCGGACTAGGAGGGAGAAGGAAAACAGCGAGTTTTATGAACTGGCTAAATTACTGCCTTTGCCCTCCGCTATCACCTCGCAGCTGGACAAAGCATCCATAATCAGACTCACGACCAGCTATCTCAAAATGAGAGTGGTGTTCCCAGAAGGTGAGTGACTTTGCCTGGATGGAATTTCAAAGCAGTGGGGGTAAGGCTCTGCCCCTGAGAGCCTACCCCTGCGTGCAGGGAAGTACCCCCGTATTTACATACATACTTGCTGCAAAGGGAAGTTTAGTTCACTACTTGACTAAGGTCCTCTCTGAACTCAGAATTCCTGTTTCCTTTTCTAGGCTTCTACTCCTTCCCCATGAATACTTTCTCTTCAGTCCATCAGAGATGTTTGGCTGGGAAGCAGCCCAACAGCGCTTTTGTCAACACTTCAGATACTGGGCTCAATTGAAAGTACTACTAATCCAAACATGACTTTCTTTTTTATTCCTCTTGTTTGAATTGTATCCAGTAGAAACCAGGAGCACTGCTGAATCTGTATTTTTGCTAGGTATGGGTAGACCCAGGTACACGGAGCTAGCTAAGCCAGATAATTTCTCTATATCTCTATAGTTCTGCAAGTGAGGAGTAGGTATATTCGTGATCAAATGTGTCCTGAATTTGCTGGATCTCTTGGTCGCATATAATAAATTGATTCTGAGTTCTCAAGATATTCTCAGATTATGAAACTAATTCTGGGGCTTGGTGATTTGCAAATCTGCCTTGATATTATCGGTAAGATACTAGTCCGGTCCTCAAATACAAATGATTGAATTAAGAAGGCTAGCCCACTTAGAAAATATCTTCTGGATGGCAGGTTAGCAAATGAATCCTGGGGAAATTGTCTTCTAAGGCCTAGAAGTTAGAATAGTTGGGCTGTTGACATGATTTAAACCTCAGATTTTAGATGATTCACTGTGTGTGAGAACCAAGCAGCCTTCATAGAACTCTGTCCTATGTAAAACTATTCAGACTCTCTAGGGAAAAGACACGTCTGCCTTCCGTTTACCCATCCTTCCTTTACTCTCATGCAAACAATAAACAGGTTTTTAAAATATTTTAGATATGTTTTTGCTGGAAAAGGAAGAGTTGGAAATATAAAGGATGGGTTATTAGACAAGAAAACACAAATTCCAGAGGAAAAAAACCCTGTTTATTTACCAACGAAAACTTCTTGTTTAACCTGTTGAGATTTATGTTGTTGATTTTGGATGTATGGGGTTAGTTACTTTAAAGAAATGGTGGAGTGGGGAGAGAGGAAGTAGTCATTATTGGGTTTGGAGTTTCACTTTACTTGAGCTTGGCGTAAAAGCTTGCAAAACATGCTCCAAATTTGTCAAGGGCACTACAGGAAAACTTCCAAATTAAAGTTCAATTTTCAAATTACAAGTGGCATTATAGTTGGTTCCTCTTAAAGGGGTTCCTTGAACATTTCTCCTCATTTGACCCTGGAAACCATAGAAGGAGAGGTATCGAAGCTTAAAGTACCTGTATTTTTTAAAGAAATAAAAGGAAGGAGGACGTATATGCCCCAAACCATATTTCCCATTCAAACTGCGTTTAGCATTGCTGATGGGGAAATTACCATTATGCCACACTGCTTTCTATTTTAAAAAAGAGATCCTGTTGTCTTTTATACTGTCAGCGCCTACTTTATAAAACTAAAGCTATTGCGAACTCCACTGGCCGCGCTGTTCCTAACAGGATTATTAGCAGTGATTTGTCAGCCCCTGCGGTCTCAGTGGGCTCCCATTCTGCGTGATTTCTAGCCGGTCTCGTCAATTATCGATGGCGATGTCGCTCGCTGTTTGATCAGAAGCGGCATATGGTGCTGCTTGTGGGGCTGCGAGTAATCGCAGGAGGAGAAGAATAGCGGGTCGGCCTTCCCGGGCAGGCACGACGCGGGACGGAGAGCCCGGGGAGTCGCCAGGGCCGGGGCCATCGTCGCTTAGTGCAGACCGCGGGCAGGGCAGGCGCGGCCAGGAGGGACTGGGCAGGATTTCCCCTCCCCTTCTGGGGCTGTTTTTGTTTTTAAGAGAGCAAGCTTCCTTGTTTAATTAAGTCCTATCTCTACAAATTATAAAACGCGTCATAAGGAAACTGGAGGGACAAAAAGTAAACTCTCATAGCCAACTTATTTTATAAGAGAGCACCGGAAGGCTCCCGCTGGAGTCCCCTTGGTGGCCAGACCAGTCCCCGCTGGCTACTTTAAAGGGCAATTGTGCTTTCTGCAGCCACCACTCCCCCCACCTTCCCAGCCCAGGGCCCCTCCCACCTCTCCCTTCTTCTGTGGGTGAGTGTGAGTTTATGGGTAGGAGGGATGGACGATGTGTGAACTCTGGGCACATCATTTATTTCTCCAGCTACTGTGAAGACCATAACTCACCGGCTGCTTCCACCCGATGAGTTAGACGGGGTCATCGGAACAGTTGGCTCCTAAGGGATGAGGTTTTAATTTTGAGAGTGCGTGAGCCTCAAGAACTTCAAACCCAACATTTTCTTTAAAATGTTAAAGAAAAACAACAACAACAAACAAAAGTAGTTTTCAAAGAAGCAAAGGAGTGACAAGCCTCAGAACCAGGCTCAACCTGCAGAGGGCGCCAAATTTGGGTTCAGCCTTGACTCAAGGCAGTGGGTGGACAAGATTGGGGTCCAAGGCAGTGGGGGAAACTGAGTACTTTATATGGTTGTCTTTTTTAGTGATGCTAAATGGAACCTGAAGATGAAATTCATCCTTACATCTATCCTGAAGCCATCCTAGCACATAGTAGGTCCTCAATAAAATTTCACTTTAAGGATAGCTATTTTATCATGGTAAATATCCTGTCACATGTATCATGGATTTTATATGATATGTAGTCTCAAATAATTATAAAATCTGGTGACATAGCTATAGGCATAATGTCTATACTACCCCATGATACCAAACTTAATAAATTAAATGAACAAAAAAAAATTTGTCCATACTTATATTTTGAAAGAAGGAAAAATCATCAACGTATAGGTCCTTCTCCTTAGTCCCTCGCTTGGTGAATAGTTTTCCCCTCCAGAATCTAGTAGTTCTTGTCCAGGGGCATGCTTCAGCTTTTAAACTTATTTTACCTGAGTAGATAATATTGAACTGTTGAGGGGGAAATAAGAGGGAGGGAGCATGAGAGAGAGTGCCCGCAAGCAGAGGAATGGGATATAGGTACCAGGAATAATTAAGAATAAGCATTAGATCGGCAGTGGATTTGAGTTTTAATAGTGAAACAAGCAAGTGAAAACAAATCAGGTAAGATTACTGCAAAGTCATTAAAAGTGCATATATCCTGATTGATAACATAGTTTACTCTAAAATAGTCTTGCAGAGGAAAGATTGAAGCATGTAGAAATATATAAATCTTTGGTGCTATCAAAACCAGAAAAGCAGGATTTAAAAAGAGATGATATAGCCTTATTTGTGTGCAAAATTGGACAAATTCAACTAAAAAGAAATATATATATATGTGTTAGCCAGCTATAATTCAATTTTGGCTGGGGGTATAGTGGCATGCAGAATAAACTTTGAAAGGATCAGACATGTTTTCAAGTTTATAGCTGTTCAGAATCTTGGTAGCATTGCCCTACCATTTCATTGTCAAGATGTCTTAGGAAACAAAAATAATCACAGAATTGAAAATAGTAACTGCTCAGGAAAGAGTCTCTACAAAGGTCAAGGATGATTAAACAAACCTCCACAGACCCTTCTATAATATTCACCGCAAGATTGAAATCCTTAATTGTGTTATATATATTGAGGCAGAGAACTGAAAAAAGAAAGAGGCCCCATTTCCCACGTGGACTGGTGATTTAAGGCTGTTTTTCTTGCTGCTCAGGGAAATGATTGAGCATTAGGTTTCCATGTTTATTTTCTTACAGAAGTTTTTCTCATTTAAAAGCCTTTAAGCATAGTTTACACTCCACGCTGGTTTTCTCTGTTTAATTCCAGTTTTGATGTTGACTTAAAATGTGGAGTGCAGAACTAAACTCCGTGCAGAGCATTTGCAAGGTAGATTTATGTGCTGAAAATTGTAGATCTGATCAATGAAAAATACTTTCTTCTATAAAGAGAGGGAGCACTAATAAAAATAATAATGAAAAAATCATCAAAACCAGGTATCATAAGCTATGGTGGGATGCTTTCAAGCAGGGTACAACCACTCACCTAAAGCTAAAACCAGTCTAAATTTAGAGGACAAACCTAATTTCTAGGAAAGGCATTCTTCCTCCGTTCTGGGGGGAACCTAGGTAGCTTGGAACTTTTCCTGACAAATGTGGACACAGAATGGAAGTCCAAGGAGTCTTGCCGCAGTTCTCGGTCGGCCCAGGTATTTTTCAAAGAAAAAGAGGTTTGGACTCCAATAACAATGATTTTAGCGGGTCACCCGTTGCCAGTCTCCGATTCCTAGAATTTTAAATTTGGCGTGAGTTAGGGATGGCCCTGCTACTCTGAGAATGCTAAACAGTGTCGACGGGGGAGCGAACTTTCTTCCTCAGGCACCCCCTCACGGTGGGCGGCTTCCCCGCGAAGTCACTAAACCTTTGAGCTTAGGCTGGACGAGGGACAGCTCTGGCATCAAGACCTCCAGGGCGCCTCTCCTACCGGCCCGACCTCTAGACCAGCCAGGCCGGCGTTGTGCGTCCTGTGCCCCCTCCGCGGTGGCCCACCCTGTCGGGTCCACCCCAGGCTCGGGGACATCTCCACCCCCTGCCTGGAGCACAGGCCCGCGGGGCGCCGCGGGGTGCCAGTCATACTTCCAGTTGTTCCCGCCACTGCCCCAAGGACAGGCGGTTGTCTAGACCTTAAGCCAAAATCGGGCTACATCTGTCCACTCCCGGGAGGGAAGGTTCCGTGGGGTTGTCAGGGGTCCCCAGAAGTGGGATCCGTCGGCCCTTCGCGTCCCGGCCTTGCCGGCCCCCTTCTCTGGGAAGGTGGCATCGCCAAGTCCCAGGCGCGCTCCAGGGCCCAAAGTCTTGGGTAGCATGGCTGGACACTTGCCCCCGCCCTGCAGGACGCTCCCCCGCGCATTTGTCCCGTTTTAGTCCGGACTTGGTCGGGTGGCACCCTGCCCTCCCCCTGTTTTATGCACTTTTCGTTCGATCGCAGCGGGTTCCGGCGGCGGCCTATAGCTTGGCTGGCAGACTTGGTCCCAAACGGGAAGCCTGAACTCCGGAGCCGCTTGGAGCTCGACGAGGGCGCAGACAGGGTCAGCGCGGTGACCACTGGGCTTCATCCCAGATTTGCAGTAACGTTAGTGGATCCCGGGCGCCCCGCAGTTTCGGCTCCGAGCGGCGGGCGGAGGACAGCAGGGCACACGCGGCAGACAGAGGGTGGGCGCACGCGGGGGTGCAAGCAGTGGGGTGGGGCCCGGTCTGGCCGGGCACAGGCACCGACGCCCTCGGGAGCTCGGCCGCACTCGCCTGGTGGCTGAGACCGCTCCAGGCCTGGAGGTGGGTGCGGGTGCGGCTGGTGCCCGAAGTGGCCTCTGTCCTCCGACTCTTCGGGTCTAGGTCCCTATGGCGAGCGCCGGTTCTCCGCCCCGTCTTCCCCAGAGAGCGCAGCCGCGGAGGGGCGCGGAGCCGGATCGCGAAGGCTGCTTGGCGCCTGTGCTAGAGGAACGCGGTGCGGAGGGTTCGGCAGCGACAGGCAGGCCCTGCAGGATAAGCAGGGTTTCGGGATTACTCCCCTGAGCCAGCCTTCTCCCCCACACCTTCGGCCCGGGAGAGACTCAGGTAGCTGGGACAAGCCGCCCCCGGACCTGAAGTTAGGAGTTGGGCCAACTAGGACTTTTCCCGCCTCAGTCCTGGAGTTGTGGTCAGGTCTTGCGGCAGCTTCTCCAGTTTCCGCCTCCACCCATTGCCTAAAAGGCATATCTCGATCTGTGGAGGAGATAATTTGGTCGGGGGAAGGACGACTAGGAGGGCCCATTTCTATGGAGATACAGTATTTACAGATTAAGAGAAAGAAAGAGCAGTAGAACACGCCCTTCTCTTCCTCCTCCTAAGTGAAGGAGGCGAGGATGCCGGGTCTATAATCTATATTTTGTCAAGGGTATGAAATTCATTCGGAAGGAAAAGCTCGATCAATTTATTTTTGCTGCTTGCAATAACACAGCTGGATGATGCTTTGAGCTCACGCTAGACTGAGGCTCATCATTCATTCGCCAAGAACGGGCCTAAATGGTGCCTGTGGGATTAGGTCAATTTTAGTGGATCTACTTCGCCTCATTTGGTTACTAATTGGTTTCTTGTTTTATAAATCGAAATCTCATTTTCAGGAAATTACAAAACCCATGCAGTCAGTCCATTGAGGTAATCCTTGGGTCAGGGGGTATTTAAATGGAAATGGCTCCACCGCGCACCAAGGGTAAAGCAACAGTGAAACTTGCCCGGGTTTTCACATGAAATGTGAGCTAGCCCGTTAGATCCATAATAGATACATCCCTTCTAATGCTACTTATGTAAATATGATAAACCAGACTTTAAGGGAAGAGGGGGGCCTGGGAGAAGCAAAATTTATCTGCTAAGGTTAATGTGGCATATCTTGGAAATCTTCCAAAATAGATTATGTTTTCCTTTGTCTTCGGCCACTTTAGCTGGGGAAAATCCTTTTGTCTAAAACCCGATTTAGTTATCGCCTCCCTCACAGAGCTCCTTTTCTCCTTTGCAAAACCCCGTTCCCTCGGCCTCACCGAATTACAAGAGAATCTTTAGATCTTGTTCCCACTGTAATCCCGCCGCAAAGGGAGCTGGTTTCCTCCTCATTTTAAACAGACAATCAAAGGATTTGCGAATGTTCTGCGGTAGGTCAAGTGCAGAAACGAAATCTCAGCTTACCCCCTCGCCCACTGAAATTGGGTGCCGAGCGCGTCCCCGCAGGCCAGACGCAAGGAGGTCCGGGGAGAGGGGTTTCCGGCCCACTCGGAGACTTTTGGAAGGGGGACCCCCTGATGCGGGCTTGGGGAGTTGTCCTCCATACCCCGAAGGACAAGCTCAGTCCAGGCATTACATCAGGGAAGCCCGACAGGTAGACAAGGGCAGCCGGTTCCTTATAAAACATTAACCCAGATTCAACCGTGTGACGGAGATTTCAACGGGGAACAAAAAGAGAAGGCAGCGCTCTGTGAAAGTAAAAGGTTCCTTAAAAGGTGGGGGGCGGAGGAGGGCGAGGGAGCCCCGGTTAACCCGCCGCGGACGGGCTGTTGATTAACCTGTTGGGAAATCTTATTTTCCCTCGTAGGCGCCGACTAATAAGGCCGCAACCCGACACAACAAACAGTCGAGGCTGGCGTCCGGAGTTCTGAACCAGTATTTTTCCGAGTTGAGCCCAGGGAGTTTTCAGATCATTTGGGTTGGGTGGCCGCCCTAGGAGACCCGCAATCTTAAAGACCTTTGTTGGCCCCCAGCGAAGGTTTCTCACATTGCCTGGGGCTGCGAGAGACTGGTCTCCCGACACCCCGCAGCCTCAGTCCACCCGGGACACCCTGGAGTGTCGTGCCAGAGGCTCCGGGGAGCCTTGGGGTCTCAGCACTCTGCTGGGTCCAAGGACGCCCGAGGGCCGGTGCCACCTGCGTCCTGGGCACTTTCAGCAGAGTCCCTTGCCCTTTTTCCTGGTGCAGCCTCCGCGACCAGAGTCTCTTGTCGCTTGTTCTGGGCGGGTATGTCTGAAGAGGGATTTAAAAAATGAACATATAGTGCTAGAAAACAAGGAGTATAGGTTGGCTGAATCAGGAGTGAAGGGAGGGTGACAACGTGAAGGAATGTTTACAGGTGGCCATGATGGGGACCTCCTGGACCGGTTCAGGAGGACGACAGGGACCCCGGCATCGGAATCACTCCAGGGAGGGAAGCTGGGGCGGGCTACAGAGTCAGGAGGGGTTAACCCGCGCGAGGGAGAGAGGGGAGTCCAGTGGCAGGCGGGGCGCATCACTGTTTGCAGAGCGGTGGGGAAATCGTTAGATTTATTTAGATGTGCAAACACCCAGAAATACCCTATTCGAGCTTAAGGGGCGCTTACTGTTACTCGTTGCCAGGGGTTTGATGGCTTGCTTAGGAAGCAGCTCCTGGACAACACCTTTAAGAAGTCTAACTCCATATTGTATTGTGAAAGGTTCTTCCCAGCCCCATATCACAATGCCCCTATGTTTGTCATTGTGTGCTATATGGTGTGTTTGCCCCTAACGAAGTAGATCACCTTAACACACACACACACACACACACACACACACACACACACACACAAACCCCCCCCCCACACACACACATCACATCATGTTAAACCTAGTTCAGTGGTGTAAGAATGAAAGTATTTAGCTAGCCAAAACAATTCCCCCAGCAGCACTGTTAAAAGATATTACCCATAAATAGTTTAACATAGGTCTGTGCAAGTTCCTTCTACTTTATTTTTATTTTTTCTGTACACAGGTAATGAGCAGACTACACATGTGTGTGTGTGTGTGTGTGTGTGTGTGTGTGTGTATACATACATTATATATATTTAGGGAAAATCAGCCATGAGAATCTTGCGTTTTCTTTTTTAAGGCAGCAACAGAAAATTGGTTTGCGGCAAAGACTGGAAATATCCTAAAGTAGAAGCTTCAAGATGACTGGACTGTGTTTGTTAATAGGAGATGGTACCTGGCAGGTAGAGAAACAGAATGATTCCCTATGTCTAGAACAGACCGAAAATATTGCTGAGAAATTGTTAGCATCGTGAAGTAACTGACTTCACAAAAGGCTGTGGGGTTTTTTTGGGGGGGGTGGAGGGGGCGGGAGACGGCGAGGGGGTGTGAAAGGCTGGGGCTCCTAGGGAAAGGAGACCGGAAGAAGGGTTGCCTCGGGATGCTGGTAGGCTGAGGGTGGAAGTCGACTGCAAGCAAACGGATTTTTCCGCGGGGGATTAAAGTCAGAGGCGGAGGGGAGGAGAATGGTTAGAAAACCCCGCAGCCAATCAGAAAGGCCTCCAGGGACCTGGTTGGACCGCCGGTTGACTCAGATCGCTCTGGGTTGGGGATATCCTCCGCCTCTTGACAAGGAAGACCTTGAAAACTTCGGGCTCGAAAAGAGTGCCCCCACTGCCAGAAGCACACTAGTGAACCTATGCCAAAGTTACAGGGGGATGTGGTGTCGGGGACTTCTCTAAGACAGAGGCCACTGAGGTCCTGCCAGGAGGGCGCTGGAGGAGGGTCCTGTCCTCGCTGAGAAACCGGGTCTGGTGGTGGTTGGGGAGAGTTTGATTTCTGCTTGGAAGATAGGGAGCAGGACCAAAGTATGCTCCACCCCGTGCAGGGTGGCGGCGGAGGTGACCCGGAGAGGGTATCGTGGTGCTTACTCTCGCATCCGCGTATAACAGACCATAACCCTGCATTAGTCCTAAACTGCCAGCCAGGTCCGGGTTCCTAGCTAAAGGTTGTTTCTGTGTCTCCACAGGGCTGGGCGAGGCGTGGGGCCACTCGAGTCGGACCAGCCCGCTGGACAACGTAGGCCGTGAACTGGGCTCCCACCTACTCCAGGTACAGGCGTGGGTCTCCCCGGGATTATCATCTGCCTAGGTCCGGGGTGCCTAGCCCAGCGCCTCACGCCAGGCTTTTAGTTTCTCAGAAAGGAAGATGAAAAGGGGGGCAGGTGGAGGGCCCCAACTTGGACATGGCTCTCCCCCAAACCTGACAGATCCTCCAAAGTCAAAACTTTAGTTCTTAACTTGGTGCGGATAGGCAGATGGCGCCCTGTCTGGCTGAGAGGGAGTCAAAGTGACAACTAAGATGTTGGGTTTAGAAAATAGCCCCACAAGACCCCAGCAGGGCCCTGGGACCAAGGAAGGGGACACCATTCCTCATCTTTAGACTGAGGGCACTGGAAAGCCCAGAGCCAGGCAGCTGAAGAACCATCTGAAATGAAGGATTTGCAAAGGAAATAACAGGAATCTGGTAGAAATGCCCGCCAGGGCTTTAAACCCACACATTCCAGATCCAGCTGCGTCTGCAACTCATTTCATGTCTTCCCTGGAGTTTCCAGGCTCCCTCCTCTTTCTGCAAGTGCCCCTCACCCCAGGCCAGCCCAGGCTTTGTACAAACCCAGGGGTACACACGTACACACCCACAGGTAATGCGGTTAACCAATGTGAGGTACCCATTACCTTGTTTGCAGTGCACACCATTTTAGATTGCCTGTTATGGCTGCCTTAAGGCACAGAACAAATATTTTAAATAATAAAACTCCCAGTGGCATTTTTAGGTTTGACACTTGCCCTGCACCCTGCACCCTGCACCCTCTTTATAATCATTCAACTCTACTGGCAGCTCCTTGATAGCAGCTTGGAAACTAAGAAGAACATGGGAACCAGCCTTCATGTCCTGCTGGCATCTGTTCTCTTCCTCCCAGAGACCAGGGATTTTAGTTTCTCAGAACAAAGAAAGGGTATGGGTGAGAACTCCCTCATTAACCTGGCCTCCATACTTTTGAATTTATCTAGAAAGATGCTGTAACTCCCTTTAATGAACCGCCTTCCATCAGATGTCCTTGTGTTGCCCCCATCTTTCCATATTCCCAACTAAACTCTTGTAAACCAGAGAACATAACCCAAAACAATCCCTCACACCTTCTAGTTCTTACCCAGTATCTTTCCTTTTATATACCCCAAACTTCTGGCAGGACTGACTTACATCACTGATTTCAGTGGCTCCTGCCCCTCCCTGTGCACTTCCACATCCCTGCAGTCTGTCATCTCTTCCACCTTTGGTGCTGGGCTCCACCACATTTTGATATCAAGAAATGGACACTCTTCTCATATCCAACTGCACTCTGTTCATCTCCAAATACAGGAGGGTGAATTGTGTGCCAGACAGAAAGCCCTGCCCTCGTGAAGTTTACATTCTAAGGAAAGGAGCCTTAGAAACCTGCACAAGTGCACTGCATAGTGTACCAGGTGGCAGAGGTGCTATGAAGAAAAATAAGAAGGGGAGGAGGAGGGTTCTCTTTCAGTGCTGTCATTAAAAATGGGGGTGGTTGTAAAGGGCCTCACTGAGTAGGCGACATTTGGGCAAAGACTGGAAGAAGGTGATCCTGATAACTTAACATTCTCCTCTCTCTTCTGTTTTTAAGACAGCACTGCTTTCTAAATTGTTCCCCCTCTCTGCCTGTCCCTCTTTGATTTTCCCACCACAGGCTGTTCTGCAAATAATGTGATTTGCAGAAGCTTCTAGCTCAGATTCCTCTTTAAGGCCTCCTAGGTCATCTCAGTCAACACCCTCACCTCAACTCTTTTCTTCACACGGTCCCAGTTTTCTCCAGTCTAGACCCTCTGCTGAGTGCCACTTTATTTCCCACTGCCAACTGGACACATCGACGTGGAACTCTGCATATATCTGAAATTTAGCATTTCCGAGATAATAATGCATTATTGTCCTTGCCTGGACTTCCACTTGTACACATCTCACTATGTTTCTCTAAATTTTAATTCTTGGCTAATGGTGTAACCCTCTGATAATGTTTTTACTGAAACCTGAAAGTCATCCTTAACTTCCTTCTCTGCCACTAATTAGCATCTTGTCCATAACAAGCAGCATCTTTAAACTAGATCCTCACCTTTCTTCATCCCCATTGTGACCACCAGTTTCAGGCTTGACCATCTCTTCTGCAGCTACCTACTCATGTCTCCTCTTCCCTACTTCTTTTTCCTATAGGTCACTGTGCACATTCTGCCAGGAAAAAACCCCACAAAACCAAAAAACTAAGCATGCTATTTTCCTGCTTAGGCATCTTTGTTGGAACCACTAATGTATACAGGAGCAACTCCAGATTCCTCAGACTGACATTCCCAAATGCCCAAGAGCCACTGTGGTATATCCTCAGTTCCTTCTCTGGCACACCAAACTCATCACCTTTGATGACATCAGACCCATTCTCACCCAAAGTCCCTGCCTTTGCTGCATTATTCCTTCTGCCCAGGATGCTCTTCCTCCCTCCTCCAGTCCAAATTTCTTCTCCAAGTCTGCTCAAACAACTTCTTTAGGGCATCTGATTCTCCTCTGGTTGCTCAGCTTTGGGCCTTCTGCCTCTCCAGCACTGCAGATTCAGCTGTGTGGTCATTATAACTCCCTTCAGAACAATTGCCCCATGCAGGACCTCCAGCTCTTTGACAGCAGAATTTGACTCATCCTAGGTCTCTACTGCCCAGACTGAGGACTCATTCACAAAGACAAAGGTACGGACAAAACCCAAGACTTTCCTTCATGAACAGCCTGTCAGTTTGATGCATCAACATAAACACAAATAAATGTACTATAACAAAGCTCCAAGGATTTGCTGCCCATGAAACCTCTCAGCCTTTAAATCCCCCTTTCCTGGACCTTTTCCAGAGTCCCTGGCCAGCTTCAGTCTCCACAACTTCAAACTGCCAGTTCTTCATGTTGACCAGTGCCTGCCTACTGCACTGGATCTTTCCCAACCCTCCTATTACTCTTTTCATCATAGAACACCACAACTGTGGAGCCCTTCAAGACTGACACAGGAAACCACTAGTTCTTTCAGTGACCAGCACCCCAAAAACCTAGCCTACCTCTTAACAGAGGCTGTGATCCCATCACAACTTTTGTGTATGTCTACTCCTGATGTGACTTCTGTGTCCATTTTGGTGGATCCCAAGTCTTACAGGGCATTGGCCTTGGCCACCACCTCCTCTGGATGTCTCTCAGTGTGCTATGTGCTCCAGATGCTTATAAAATTGGAACGAATGAAAGAGGGGTCTCTTGAGGCTGGCTCTATGTCCTGTTTCCTGAAGATCTCTCCACTCCAACTCTCTGCACTTCTGGCTGCATTCTAATATTTCTCCTCCCCCATTTCTCCAGGGGGCTCAGAGGCTTCTCCATTCACTCTATTTCTGCCTCCCCAGACCCTGGATGGCTTCATCTTCGTGGTGGCCCCAGATGGGAAGATCATGTACATCTCGGAGACAGCCTCAGTTCACCTGGGTCTTTCTCAGGTAGGTGAGTGGTCTGCACTTTCAGCCTGCAGTGTTTACAGCCAGAGCTGGAAGCAGGAGGGGGTGGGGCTTCCCCAATCCTTTTATATCTGGATTTCTGGGGCTGGAAACCTCTCATTGGGCAGGGGGACTATTTAACAGGTCTGTTTTTGCCCATTCCTAGGCTTTTCTTGTTCTTTAGCTTCTACCCTAGTAGGCCCAAGCGCGATTGCTGTATATATATATATATATATATATATATATATATATATATATATATATTTTGAGTCTTAACCAAACTGGGACTGTGGGAGATTACATACTTAGGATGTCTTTACCAGAATATTACCAAGGAGCCACTACTACTGTGATCATTACTGCTACCATTATTATTTCACAGATAAGGAAACTGAGGTTTAGATAAGGAACATAGGTAGCCAGCAGCAGAGCTGGAATTACTCAGGACCCATTCCAGACTGCTGGCTCCTGTCCTCACAGTCCCACAGACCGCCTGGTCAAGCTTTCAGCTCCTTTATGGGGCATTCTACTACCCCGGAGTCGCTGATACCCTCCTCTCTACAGGTAGAGCTGACCGGAAACAGCATTTACGAGTACATCCATCCCGCCGACCACGACGAGATGACAGCGGTGCTCACCGCCCACCAGCCCTACCACTCCCACTTCGTGCAGGGTAAGGCAGACACGTGCCTGCGATGCTGGGGCCCATGGCGTTCCGTTTGAGGCTTCTCTGAGTCTTCCTCCACTCGTTTCTCTTTCCCAGAGTACGAGATCGAGCGCTCCTTCTTTCTGAGGATGAAGTGCGTCTTAGCTAAGCGGAATGCCGGCCTCACCTGCGGCGGATACAAGGTGCGTGGTGGAGCTGGAAGATCAGAGAGAGTGGCGGCCGGGAGTCTTTGGAAGGGCCGGACACAGGTTTCTGCAGCCTTGTGAGGGCCTTTCCGCATCGCCCACGCCTGCCCCGACCCCCGCAGCGTGCTGCAAAGCCCCGAGGGCCGGGGCGCTTCCCTCAGCTCACTGAACTTCGTGAACACGTGGGGACTCCGCTGAAAGACTGAGTCTGACTAGAGGAGTCCCGGGGCCTCTTGGCGATGGGCTTTGGGAGCTTGTACAGCCTCCGAAGTGCGGGTAACTCTGGTGAATTGGTAGGAGTAAGTCAGAGCGTCAGATTTTGACCCATCCCCCTGAGGTTAAGAGCCAGAGCTTTAGCTGGAGGCTGTGGTCCTCGAGTTGAATGCTATTGAACGTTGTTAAAAAGCAGGTTCCAGGGACCTGACTCAGATGCCATAGCGTAGGTGGGGCCCAGGCACCTGCATTTTTACAAGCTCCCGGGAGAGCGAGTTCAGTCACTCTCTGGAGACACCTTAGAGCACCGGTAACTCTGGACTTCTTAGAGGGGCGTGGCCCACACAGCGTTTGTGGTTTCAACCCCTTCCCCATTTTGGGGGGGCTCTTCCTGGCGGTGGCTGGCTCTCACCCCCTCTCACTCTGCCACAGGTCATTCACTGCAGCGGCTACCTGAAGATCCGCCAGTACAGCCTAGACATGTCCCCCTTCGATGGCTGCTACCAGAACGTGGGTCTGGTGGCCGTGGGCCACTCGCTGCCCCCCAGCGCTGTCACGGAGATCAAGCTGCACAGCAACATGTTCATGTTCCGCGCCAGCCTGGACATGAAGCTCATCTTCCTGGACTCCAGGTGGGTGGGCAGGGCGGAGATGGCTGCTCCTAGGTAATGGCCCTGCTCAGCGAACGAGAGCTTCTCCCTTGTGAGCCCATTTTGCAGACGAGGAAACTGACCAGTTTCTGCGGAGTGAGGGCGGGCACCCTGGTGCGAAGCTGCTGTCCGGGGTTGGGGACAGCCCGGCACTCATCCCGTCGGGATTCCTCTCTGCAGGGTGGCGGAGTTGACCGGGTATGAACCTCAGGACCTTATAGAGAAGACCCTGTACCACCACGTGCACGGCTGCGACACCTTCCACCTGCGCTGCGCGCACCACCTGCGTAAGGCACCTCCCTGCCGGGCGGAGCTGGGCGCGTCCCTGGGACGGCGGGGGCGGGGGGGACTTAAGCCCACACAAACAAACTGATGGATCCTTCGAAGCGGGGTAGTGGCGATGGTGGGACATCAGCCCCCCCCCCCCACCGCGAGGGCCAGCTCCCACACTCGGCCCCATCTGGTTTCTCTTATGAGGGCCCAAAGCACTGGTGGAGGGGCTTTTCTGTGTGAAATCCCCCCAGGAGAGGTTCTATTCTTCTATTGATATGCTTCCCCACCTGCAAATCTCACTAAAGATGCGAACAAAACCGAGGCTATTCAACTTCAACAATGTGCACCGACTTACCTTGGCTTTTTTTTCCCTTTTCTTCTTCTTCCGGGTGTAGGGGATGGAATCTAGGGCTTCCAGCATGCTAGACAAGCGCTCTACCACTGAGCTACATCCCCAACCCTCACCTCAACATTTTTTTTTTTGGTGCGTGTGGTACTGGGGATAGGGCATTCTACCTCCGAGCGATACCCCTAGCCCTTTTTATTTTTTTTGTTTTGAAACAATCTCGCTAGGTTGCTGTGATTCTTGCTACGTGCTGAGGCTGTCATCGCCTCAAACCTGCGATCCTCGGGTCTCAGCCTCCCAAGTACTGGGATTACAGGCATGTGCCACCACGTTGGGCTTCATCCCAACTTTTTATATAGCTTCGTTTTGAGCCCAATATCCCGGGACTGGGCACTTGAACTCAGACTTCAGGTGCCTAGACCCTTCCTTCCATGGTTAGAAAAGCAAATCTGGGGAAAACCCCAACTTTAGGTGTCTCCCCGCCCCCCCACACGTTACTATTGATGAAGACCTGGCCCAGAGAGGGACCATCCCATTAGCGTACCTATATGGGGGACCGGAGGACTCGCTGCAATTTAAAAGGACAATCAATTGGATTGGGAATTTGCCTGTTGTCTCTCCCTCCTGCCTGGCGCAGTTATTGGGGCCCGCAGGGGGTCCGCACTCCCACCACCAGGCATTTGGGACTAGTCTGGGGCAGGCTGATTCACCACTATCTGCCTCTGTCTCTCCATCAGTGCTGGTGAAGGGCCAGGTGACCACCAAGTACTACAGGTTCCTGGCGAAGCACGGAGGCTGGGTATGGGTGCAGAGTTACGCGACCATCGTGCACAACAGCCGCTCCTCCAGGCCACACTGCATCGTCAGCGTCAACTACGTCCTCACGTGAGTGCAGCCTGGGACCCCTTTGCCCACTCCAGGAAGCTCGGGTCTCCGAGAGGGTGCGAGTGGTGGGCACCGCCTGGTGAGGCGAAGCTGTGGTGCACTGGGGATGAGGGCTTGAACCCCAAGTCCTGGCTGCGGTAGAAGGAGGACAGTGGAGCACCTCCAATAATGAGGCTTCCTTCGTTATTTTCTAGAGAAAGACTTAGGAGTTTTCCCATACACAGTCCATGTTTGCTTTCTTTTTTCTCTCAACCTTTTAAGCGAACTCTGCGTTAAATAAAAATGCGGCAGAAAGGAGAGAGAGAGAGAGAGAGAGAGAGAGAGAGAGAGAGAGAATCCGACGTACGGAGCTATTTATGGTTAACAAACAGGACATCTGTTTCACTTTTTCAGATCTGGGGTTTGAAGTTCTTAATTTTAAACAGAGTCTCCAATCAAAGTTAAGAGTTCTGAGAGAGTGTTTCTTTCCCTGAACCACAAAGGGGGCTTAAGTGACCACGAGGGTCTGAGTTTAACCTTCAGAAAGCAAAGGTAGCCCAGCAGAGCTGCAGCTCCCCGCCTGCGCCCCGCCAGCGCATCGCGCGACCCAGTTACTGGTGAGGTCCCGGCTCCGGTGCCACCTGCGGGCGAGACCGACCCGGCGGCTGCAGCAGCCGCGTTTGAGTCTTTTCATTTCTACAAACCATAATCCTTTCTGCTTGCCCGCGTGGCCCTGCAGCCGGATCACGTGGCCTGGGGTGCGACTGGTGAAGAAAGCACGTTCCATATAATGTTTGTGAAAGTCAAATTGCTTAGGGCTGAATCCTTTATAAAGAACTCTGCAGTGTGCGCAGTTGCCAGGGCTCTTTTTTTTTGTTGTTGTTTGTTTTGTTTTGTAGAAGTCGACATTCTTGTGATTTTAGGGGACCTCAGGAGCTGTTTACTTTGGAAGCACTGACACACCAGACAGTAGAAACGCTGGTTTGACGTTAGGAAGTTGGTTAATGGGCGCTCTTTGGAATACAGTCAGTAAGGATTGGATTCATTCCACATTGTTTTAAATTGCCAAATTAAAAATGTAGTAGTTGGAAATATGCTTGGCAATAAGGCTATTTACTCTGTTCCCTGTTTAATAAGAAAAGTTAATTCAATAGATTTAGAAAATTAATTCAGTTTAGGTGAGGATTCAGTGTTCAATAATAGTACCTGGTTATTAACAAGAATCTTTTAATTTCTCTCATTTTAGTAAACAGTGTAAAATAAATATCGTTAGATTTTTGTAATAGCAAGAAGGCTGAGTATTTTGATATAGAGCAGAAAACACATCACTGTTTTGGATACATGAAACAAAACCATCTATTTTATGAATGCAGTTTTTCATATTATTAAAATAAACATAGAAAATGGCAAAGCATTACTCATAAAATAAGCCACTCTGTGTAGCAGGAGTATTAAAGGGTGAAAAATTATGTCTGCTTTCCATGGAAAGGAATCGGATATTCTTTAAGAAGGTGCTTTGTATGTCTGAGACATCACAAGCATTATACATACACTCTGTTCTCTGGTGGGTACCTGTGGTTAGTAATCATTCTTTATCAAACAGCAAGGTCTATAGTCACACAGACCCCTATAAATGATCTGAATGCAAGTTAGACCTCCCAATGGGTAAACTTAATTTATGTTTGGAGTCATTTTGAAATATTCTGTTTTGTTTTCCAGTGGGTAAGTGTTCTTTTTCTTCTGTAGACTATGTCATTCTTTACACATTTCTTCAGAGCTGCAGGATTACGCAACCAACTTTACATCAGATTAAAAAATATGTAATGAGGATAAATAAATGATTTATAGAAGGAAAAATAGCATGGCACACATTTTTTTGAACATTTTGTACCTCCAAATGAAAATAGAAATAAACACACAGAAGCATGTATACACAAGCACACAAGATGAGAAGCTGAAATTGATTACCCTTTTATGCGCCTCAGCTCCAATTCCTTGTGTAAAAATTCTTAGAACAATTTTTTATAGCTGCAAATGTGGAAACTGCCTTAGATCAAATGTCATCAAGTGGCTCCCTGTGTGTTGACAGGATTTTCATAATGAACAGGTTGCAGTTTGTTTGATGTGTATATCACACATCTGGCTGGAAGTTACTAATTTACATTGTCTTAGCAAATTAAATAGATGGCTATTGATTCTCCATGGTAGTAGTGAACTACCACATACATTTGTTTTTAGTAAGGGATACTTCTCTATGGAGCTGAAGAATGATAAGTAAATTCTTTCCAAATACAACACCTCAAACAATGTACTGAAAACTGCAAGCTCCCAAATAATTTGATGAGCAAGATGCTTTCAAAATTTAAACATTTTAATGGTATGTATTTTGAAGGGATTTTCATGTCATGAAAGTAGAGAGGATTTTAAATAAGCATTGATCAAATGAAGGTGTGATGTTTTGGTGGAAACTAATAAGAGGCTCTTGTTTTTCTAATTTTCTACTGGTAATTTTCTTGTTGAAGTTTAAATATACCTATAAAAATCAGTCATTATTATCTAACAAAAGCAACAATTAATAGAAAGATTCACCTGTTTTAATAAGCAGCTGCTATAGTGATTGTAGGAAAACTGGATGATTTTAGAGGCAGGTGGTAAATGCCCTGGTACTTTTTACTGGCTTTTTTATGACCACCATGTATTTTGAAAATCTAGAGAGGATAGTGAGAAGACACTATGTATAAAATTTTAAAATTCTCTTAGTTTCTCTGGTCTCTGAGGTTCAATGAAGCTTCTATAGTTCTTCATTAATGCTTCCCCTGAAAAACACAAAACAAAAAACTGACCAGTTCATAATTTTCTCTAAGACATACATATTCTGGTAGCTTTATCTTCTACATTAAAATATTTCTTATAAATTATGAGTGCCCACAGGATTTGAAATAAATGTTAAGTATGACAGGGCCTGCTCTTATTTTTAAGGTGAATAGAGAGAGTGACTAGTAAAAGTGAATATTGGAAAAAGTTCAGAGAATGTGGAAAGTAAACAGAACATATACTATGTAAAGACCTGAGTGACTTTCCTTAATTCATATTTTCTTGAGTTTAATTGTTTATAGTAATCATTCACAATCATTTCAAATGGAAAACATTAGTACTTGATGTGAAGAGAATTGAAAATGTGGAACACCCAATAAACTATGAAAAGTAATTTCTAGGAAAATGAAGAGTATTGGTTCTCATTATGTTTTCAGACTTTGTATATTTAAAAAATAAGAAATATCTTTTTATCTTTAAGGATAAACCAATGGAGTATCACACTTCCATTTTAAAATATCTTAAACTTATAAACTTTTCAAACATAAAAGTTGAAATTATAGTACAATGAATATCCACATGCACATCATCTAGATTCAGCAAATGTTAACAGTTTGCCATATTCACTTTATGTCTCTCTCTACCTACATGTATGTCTATTTTTAATTTTTATTTTTCCATGCTAAATAATTTTAAGGTAAGCTACAGACATCATGATACTTCATCCTTACATAGCATTCTCCTATCTAGCCACTGTGCAATTTATGATGACTTATTTATAGTGTTCAAAATTACTGTGTTTAGAAGCTTGCAAAAATATAGATGAAAGCTAGTTTACTGATGCCATTAAAAACAACCTGCCACTGATATTCATGAAGTACTCATTGGTGTAGGACCTCAGTTAGGTTGATAGATAGATGCTATTTTGTGAGGGGACTTTGGTAGAATGTAGTCCTAAATGTTAATATATTTTAAACTAGATTTCTTAGAATTATAACCTAGTGAAAATATGATATTGTGCCTGGAAAGTAAAAGAGAATCAATTTAATGAGTGATTTGATAATTGTGGAATCAGACAGATTTAATATTTTCAACCATTTTTTGTGTTTATTTACTAAATTTGGGATGGAACATAACAAAATTACTCTCTTATATTACAAATGATATCAAATGAAGCACCTTTTGACTTACCAGGAAACAGAAACTATAAAATAATTTACTTTCATGCCTTAGACCTGTGGAACACTTACTATATTGATTTAATCTTTTGGATAATTCAAAATAACACTCAATTCCTAACACTCCAAAAGGGAAAATCACGCACTAATGTATACCAATAAATTAGATTCAATCTTAATTGTATTTAATCTTTATTATGATAATATTGAACATCAAAGTCCCAGTTGTCCTTTTCAGATATTTTGTGTACCTTAATGGTTATAGAAACAAATTGAAGACATATTTATATTAATAGTAATTTTTTAGCTACTGCAAGACTTTATTAAAAGGAAGAGCTGGGAATTTAGCTTCTTTTGACATACACAATACCAGTACTCAATTTAGTCTTATTCTCCATACAGTATTTATTATAATTTTATTAATTAAAATAGTTTGTATTTGGTTTTGAATTCATCTTTTACACACTAAGAACTTGGTGTTTTTAAAAAACAAATGCCTATTTCTTTCCAAGCACCATCACTTTATTTGCCCGATGTGCTTCTTGATAGTTCTGTTTGGTGTTTGGGTCTGAAATCATGCATCTCATTTTTTAGGTGAGGAAACTGAGGCTCAAATATGCTGAGTATGTGACGAGGCCAGAATTTTTTTGTTTTTATAACTGACACATAATTGTACATATTTATGAGGTATAGTGTGTTGCTTTAGTGCATGTATATATTATTCAATGATCGAATCAGGATAATCAGGGTATCCACCACCTCAAACATTCACCATTTCCTTGTGCTGAGACCATTTGAAATCCCCTCTTCTAGTTGTTTTGAAATATGTATTATTGCCGGGCATGGTGGTGCACGTTTGTAATCCCAATACTTGGGAGGCTGAGACAGGAGGATCATAGGTTCAAAGCCAGCCTCAGCAACTTAGTGAGGCTCTCAGCAACTTAGCGAGACCCTGTTTCCAAATAAAGAATAAAGTAAGTCTGGAGGTGTAGCCTGGAGGTAGAAGGCCTCTGAGTTCTATCCCCAGTACCACAAAAAAGAAAGAAATATGTATTATATTATTGTTAACTATGGCTACTCTATTGTGTAATAGAACATCAAAACTTACTCCTTCCATCCAATTTTAACTATATATATGTTGGTTGACTAACATATCCTCACCCCCTGTTTTCCTCCTGAAGCCAGAATTAAAGGCTGATGTGTCAACTAGGGCATCTTGCCCTTCTCTGTATATGAGGGTGGTTTGGGGGAAGGAAAAGTCAGGGAAAGAGGGCTGGATTTAAATGAGTGAGGCCTATAGTGTTCAGCCCACCCTGCTTCAAGGCTTTGCTCTAAATTCATGATGAAAGATTAGAAAGCTGCTTCCATACTGCTGCTCTTCACAAGTGTGTGCAGATATTGACATTTTACAGACTGAAATTTAGCAGTGATATCTTCTCCATGACATTCAATTAAGAATATACAAATTTTCTCCACAAATCTCATTCAGGACATTTTTATTTTCTAAGTAAAAAATATGGCCTGTAAACATTTTAGTTTTTGCTGAATTGCTCGCCTCTAGATTATACAGATACATTAGTTCTATTACTAATTATTAATTTCTGCAACCAGACTTAGCATTTTATGTTCTTGTTAAACAGAAGTGTTAAACCAAATGTTAGTGGATTGGTAAGAAGAGTCATCCTTTTTATCATATTTGACATAAATTACCTGTTGTGGCCGTAGAGTATTTCCTAGATTGTGTGTGTGTGTGTGTGTGTGTGTGTGTGTGTGTGCACATGCGCGTGTGTTGGCCATTTTCTGTCTCTGAGGGAGAATGAACAAAATTGGATGGCAGCAGGGGTTGCACTCTGGGGTTCTTTTATTATTAGGTGCATTGTAATTTTACATCATATTGGGGGTACAGAGTATTAGAAAAATACATGCACACAACTCTTGTTGCCTTCCCCACTGGGTCCCTCCCCCCTCAAGTCTTTGAGATAGGAATTGGCAATTTTGTAAATGTTCATGGCATTATTTCTACTATGTGTTCTTTATGACTTCGTCTTCCCCCTCTTCCCTAATCACCCTCAGTCATTCCCTGGAGTCTCTGCTCATCTATCTGATGTTGCCCTTATTTCTGAATATTTCTCTAGCTTCCACATATAAGAGAAAACATACATCTACTTGTTCTTTGGGACTGAGTGTACTCAGTATAATATTCTCGAGTTTCATCCATTTTCCTGCAAATGGTGTAATTTTGTTCTTTATGGCTGAGTAAAATTCCATCGTGTGTATATACCAAATTTTGCCATCCATTCATCTGTTGATGGATAGCTAGACTGATTCCATAGTTTGGCTATTGTAAATTGTGCTGCTATGAACATGAATATGCAAGTTCGATTATAATATTCTGATTTCATTTCCTTTGGGAAGATGCCTAGGAGCACTATCGCTGGGTCATATGGTAGTTCCATTCCCAATCTTCTGAGAAACCTCCACACTGATTTCCAAAGCGGTTATACTAGTTTCCAGTCCCACCAACAGTGTAATAGGGTTCCTATTTCCCTATATCCTCACCAGCATTTATTATTATTTGTGTTCTTGATGATTGCCATACTAACTGGAGTGGGATGGAATCTCATTGTAGTTTTGATTTGCATTTGATGGCTAAAGATGATGAACATTTTTTTTTCATATATTTGTAGGGATGGAGAACTTTCCAGCATTCTCTGGCTGCTGTGTGGCTGTCTGCCCCTTAGTACTGCTGCTCATCTGCTTCTTCCTCCCCAGGTCTCTCTGGCCTCCATGCCTTCCTTTGTTGTTGTCCTGACCTGAATCAGGCCACTGACTCACGGAACCTTCCCTGTCATTCATGGGTGTTGGCCAAAGGGTGTATGCTAAATGACCAGCCTGACCACCCTCCTATGGCTTTCTTTTAGTCTGGCTCTGGGGAGGAAAGGGTTCTGGTTTTTGTCACATCATGAAAAAACACAGGTCATTGCCTTATTTGAAGGCAGGGACTCATGCATGCTATTATGAGTGGATGGGGAAATTCAGCCAAGGCTTTACTTGAATTCCAGAAAAGTATGTTTTTGTCTCCTGATTTAGTCTACTCATTTGAGGAATGCTCTTATGTTTGGAGTAAGATTGTGTGTGTGTGTGTGTATGTGTGTGTGTGTGTGTGTGTGTGTGTATGTAGTGGGGGAGGCTGTGCATATCTTGATAATTTTAGTAAAAGTCTGTGTTTCAGTCAGCATTCTCACCACTGTGATCCAAAATACCTGATAATCACAATTTAGAGGAAGGAAGATCTATTTGCTCACAGTTGGAGATTTCAGAGGTTTCAGTCCATTTTGGGTTGGGTCACATCAATGGAGCTCAGGGCATGGCAGCAGGAAGCAGAGAGAGGCGGGGGACAGGGGGTGAGGGATGTATATAATCCCCAAGGCCATGCCTCAAGTCACCCACCTCCTCCAGCCACACCCTACCTGCATACCTTTCCACCCAATAAATCCATTCGTCCATCCAGGTATTCATCCACTGATGAGATTAGACCCTCATGATTCGATCATCTCACCTCTGAACATGGTTGCATTGCCATGCATGAGCTTTGCCAGGGGACATTCTACATTCTGCTACCACTTTCCCCTTATTCAGTGCTTCCCTCTCTGTTCTCTGTTCTTGTGGGCTTGTGATGTTTCATAGGAGCAGGTGATACTAGAAAGTTCATTGGGTTAAAGTGCTGGTGTCTGTGCTTAAGCTATTATGCAAAAAGCATTGGCTGGAGTTTGGATGAAACCTGGGATACCTGAGTACCCATCAGTGGAGAAATTAGCATGCTCTCTTGCCTGGAGGAGTGACTCGCCACCTCAGCTCCCTTTCTCCTATCTCAGTCAGTCCAAGGCACAGGGAGCTGGCAGTCGAGAGGACTTGTCCATGGTGATGGCAGAGCTGAGGGGCACAAGAGGGAACTTACTATTTAGGGCATTCACATTTGGGGTTTACTGCGGCTGGGACATCTGTTTACCCTCTATGACTTTTATACCAGGAGCGATAGTTCAGTGAGATTGTGATTTTGTTTTCATAAAGACCCATGCTATCATTCTAAGCAATCCATGCAGGAAAGCCATGAGCCTTGGTGTCAGGCAGGTCTGGGAGAGAATCCAGACTCTGTCCCATGTGAACAGGTCACTCTACACCTTCAACCCTCTGACTTCACATCTGTTAAGTGGGGACATTTGTATTCATCCGTTAGAGATTTTGGGAGGATTAAATGAGAGAATAGAGACAGAGAGTTAGCAGAGAGAGCCATTTCTGGCAGAAAGAGCCATTGTTATTAGATCTTTCTAATCATGTGATGTCAACTAAAATTCTTTGAAAAAAATGAGTTCCCTCTTTAACTTGAAATGTTAAATCTCCAAATTCACAAATTTAAGTGTTTATTTTCTTCCTCCTCCCCAGTCCCTCAACACCCAAGCCTCATGTATCATGCTGTTTGTGTGTGTGTGGTGGTTTCTGCAGTTGGATTAGGCTCACCCTGTGTTTTGCTGTTGTCTGTATGTACTTTAAAGGGAGCAGAGACTTCTGCTTGGAAGGAGATATGTCAGAATTTATCAACTGCCTTCTTTGTTCCAGGGATGTTGGAAGTGCTTTCTTTACATAGGTTACTTTCCTAGGGAAAAAGGAGTTTCTAAGAAACTAAGCTTTTACCAAATCTCTAATTCAGTTGGAAGCAGCATCTTGTCAACCTTACCAGTGTTAGTAACTATAATGTAAAGTGCATACAGCAGGAAACATTGCCTTTTCAGTGGTGTGTGGTGGAGTCGTTTGTATACTTCTCATTGTTCTTTGTGGATTGGGCATGGCTGTGTCACCATTGTTTCACAGGATATGGCAGATTGCAATGATTAATTACAAGGATATATGAAGTAGAAATCTTGGCCTCTCTCAAGCAGTTTTACAGTTGAGTTGGCAAAGTAGAAGAGCCCCATTTAAATATATGAGAAATCAGATTAACCCAGTTTGAAATGATACTGTATACTTGTACTGTTTGCTAAAGGCAAAGAGAATTCAAAGAAGCTGAAAGTGAGGCCTTGGGGAGCTAAAAGGAAAGTGATGGGATTTGAGGGCGGAAGCAGAGGTGGGATGGTTTAACATAGGCCAGTGGCCTGTACGTTTGCCGCGTTGTTCTTTTCCCAGTAAGAATCCCTGTGACTCTTCAGATTAGACAGTGTTTGCCCCACTACTCTCACCTGAGTGGGATTTTCTTTCTTTTCTTACCTTCTTCTCTCAGAACCATTTTGTTGGAACTGAAAATGTTTCACCAGGACTGGAAACTCTTCTATCCAAAGTTCTTGCCTTTCCCAAATTATTACTGGTATATCTCTTATATAGTCACCTGATTTTAGTAATAAAAAAAATTTAGTGCTTATGCATATAACACAATTTTAAAAGCTTTTAGGGATGCCAGTGTTCTAAATAGAATATAAACCTTATTGAAATGAATGTATAGTATTACCATATGTATAATGCTTGTATTTAAAAAATTATTTTCAAGAAGAAAATGTGAAGTCTATATTAGGATAGCAAACACCAGATTGGAGGACAGGGAAGTGTGAAGTCTCTGTATGACTTGTTCCAGATTTGCAGGGCCAGTTGGCCTCATTTGACATTGCAATTATGCTGCTATTAGAATATGATTCAGTCTAATCCTTAGGCTTTTTTTTTTAATTTGTGGTACTGAGGATTGAATGCAAGGCCTAACATATGGTAAGCAAGCACTGAGCTACACCCCCAGTTCCCATTTTTAAAATTTTGACTCAGGGTCTCTCTAAGTTGCTCAGGCTGGCCTTGAACGTGTGATTCCTATTTCAGCCTCTCGAGTAGCTGGGATTACAGGTGTGCACCACCATGCACAGTCAAACTGTAGGCTTCTTAGATATTTCAAACCCTGAGCAACACAGGGATGCATTATAAGATATTTGAAGAATGTGTTATGAAATGTCACTGCATATTATCATGCAACGTAACACATTAGTTAAGAGTCTGTTGACTATTCCCAGTGCTGCCATTCACTAGCTCTGTGACTATGGGTAAATTGCTGAACCCTACTATCTTTTTTTAATCTGTAAAATGCAGGTAATAACAGATTCTGCCTCATAGAGTCATCATGAACATTAAATGAGATAATGTATGAGGTTCTTTGGCACTGTGCCCAACACAAAGAAACATTGAGTAAATTTAACTATTAGCGTGGTTATTTTAGTGAAATTAAATGAAATATTTTTTAGCCTGCCAATAAGCACAAAATAAATATGTGTGAGTCTTTGGGCTAGCTAAAGGAGGGAAATCATGAGTTTTAGGAAGACAGGTGTTTTCCCAAGAATAAGAAACCAGCAGTCATTCTGACATATCTGGAAGTGACTATTAGATCCTCCTTCAGTTGTTCAGGATCAATAGGTCTTTAAGCACTCATAAAAATTTTATTGAGCACCTATTATGGGGGCAGGCGCTGTGCCAAATTTGAGGGACATCAAAGTGAATGACCCTGTCTGTAGGAAAAAGAAATAAGCTTAAGTACAGGCTGAGTCCTGGCTTGATTTCCCTGTAGGTTTGCTGATGACTAAGATATGTTCATTGGGGAAAGTTCTTCCATCCACAGTTAGAAAGAAGAGGGCTCAGAGTGCCTCTAGCACCATTAAGGTGGGTTACCTCTAGCTCACAGGTATGGTCAGACTCCTCTCTGACTAGATTGTAGGGAGGAAGTGGAGGCAGTGGGCAGAGTTGGGCTCCTGGGAGAGGTGTGTGTGTGTGTGTGTGTGTGTGTGTGTGTGTGTGGTGTTGTGTTGTAGGGAGTTCATAATTGGCAGCAAAGTAACTGGCTGCAAGCTAAGGAGTCCAACTTTAACTTTCACAAGGATGTTGCCCGTGGTGGTTCCTGTGTATCTCGTTACCTCAGGGAAGAAGAGCAATTATACCCGAGTTGATTTGTGTCTTGTTGCAGTGATGCTGAGCTGATTTTTGTTGTTGTTGTTGTTCTGCTTTGAATGAGATGTTTTTAACATTTGGGTGGTTATGAGAGTTTTTAATATTTGGGTGGTTATAAGAGTCATAGGATTATAACTCAGTGAATTTTTAAATTAAGCATGACTCTAGATTCAAAATAGCCTTTGTAGATTTATTACATTTAAAATGTAATACTTTTTTTAGGTTTTGGTAATATTTGTGTTTATTTGTTTTTATAAGGGGTGATTCCCAGGCGTTGCTGCTCTGTCTGGGAGAGACTGGAGGATGACTGTTAGCTGTAAGCTGAAGGAGGTGTGGCAGGTTGCTCTGTTCTTTATGCCTAGGAAGGTGGAGGAGTAAGAGGGACTTGCATTTGAGGGGCTGATGCCTTGTGCAAGAGGCCCTCAGTGAGTGACTTAGCCAAGGTGACACAGCTAGAGAGTGGTCCAGCAGGCATCCCAACCCAGGGCCCGGACTCCAGTGCTCACCAAGTCCTCTTTGACATGTTCTCTTTAAAATGATGCTGTTATCTGAAATTGAACTATACAAATTGCTATTTCTCTATGTTAAAACAGTCCCATATTGGGAATTTCATAGGATTTCCCCTATTATTTATTGTGACACTGGGGATTGAACCCAGGAGTGCTTTACTACTGAGCAACATCCCCAGCCCTTTTTATTTATTTTGAGACAAGGTCTTGCTAAGTTGTCCAGTCTGGCCTCGAACTTGTGATCCTCCTGCTTTAGCCTCCCAAGTCACTGTGATTATAGGCATGTGTCAGCAAGTCTGCCTCTATGTAATATTTATGAAGTAATTTATAACATCTTGCAGAAATTTTAGCAAAGGTTCACAGCAAGTTTACTCCCTTGTTTTATGGGTTCTCCACAAAGTGACCAATTTCTTCATGATTTGGGTGTTCTTGGGACCTGGTCAGAGGCCGTTCAATAATATCCTTGTCCCCTAGGTCTGATCCCATCTCCCCTTTACCACTTTAAGCACCAACAGTATGGTGTTTTCACAAAATAGCAATCAATAAGCGTGTCCCATAGAACGTTACTTTATTTAGAACATCTAATATTTTACCAGGATTCAAATGGGAGCTGCTGTCTTTACCAGAAGGACTTTTTTTCTTCTTTGATTGATTGCTAAATGGATATAGAGCCTGCAAAAGGATCTTTTTTTCCCAGGGATTTCTTGTTCAAACAAAATTTGTTGTATCCACATCAGTAAAGCTGTGCTAATATGGGCTGCTGGCCAGATCTTGGAAATAGCCTCATTATATTGAACTGGATGTCATAATGGTACCCATTAAGGTGGGATTCTCTCAGTGTTTGTACTTTTAAACCCAAGTCCCTTGCCACTTTTTTACATCTTGCCAAGAATAGCAACATTCTCTGGTAATGCAACCTTAGCATGTGCTGGCTCCCATCTATCTTCTCCTACTGAAAAGCATTACAAAAGCAGAATCCTTGGTCTTGAGCATTCCTCGGGGTTTGTGGCTTGCTGCTGCTCTTCAGTCATTCATTTTACTCTCTGAGCTTGTGATGACTATAATACATTCTGGTGACTGAAGGTAAGGACCCAGGAGATTCACTTCTTTCCACACCCCGCATCAATTGACATCGCTGTCCAAATATGCAGCAGGGAAGAGCTGCCTCCCCCCCACCTCACAAAATTCAACACAGAGTTCTTCATTTTAATTTTTACAAGCCATTAAGAGACTGATAGGTTGGAAGTCACAGCATTTATATTCACTGTTGAAATCCGACTACAGTGCTGGCAAAGCGAAGCATTTGCAGCGCTGTATTTGGGTAATGGACCCCCGCAGGGCGACAGCTCAGGAATGCTGGGAGAATGAAGCCCACTAAGGGGAGGGCAGACTGGGTGTCAATTTCATTCCTCCAATTAGAACAGATAAAGATTAATAGCCAAGTGCAGGGTAGTGTTTTATTGTGAAGGCTAATTGAAAACCAAGGGGAAATATTTAGAGACATTACATGGCATTTTATGATATAATCTCTTTTCTGTTTGTGTGTCTTCTCTGTGGACTCAATAGGACTTTCATTATAAACAAATTTCCATCATTAGAATAAGCTTAATTTCTGTTGCTATAATTAAGGGGATGGTAAGAAATGTTTTAGAGTGTAGTCTTCTCTATGGCAAGCTGGGGATGGTTGCTGCATCCAATCAGCAACTATTTCCCCAGTGCCTCCTGTGTGTCAGACTTTGTGGTTGAGCTATGATGTGGATGAGGGAGACAAAGTCCCTGCCCTTATGGAGCATCCATTTTAGTGGGAAGAAATAGATAGTACTTACAAACAAATAAAATGTCATTTAGTGTCAGGAAGTAATAGAAAAGAATCAAGGAAGTCAGAGAGATGGGAGTGGTCAGAGAAGGTGTCTCAGGAGACTGGTGAATGAAGGCTGGGAACCAGCCATGGTCAGACCTGAAGGGAGAGCATTTATTTTATTTTATTTTTTATTTATTTTTATTTTTTTATTGGTGCATTGTAATCATACATTGTGATGGGTTTCAGGGTGGTAGAAGTATACATGCACACATCGGTCAGTTAGCCCTCCCCCATTTCCCACCCCCATTCCTTCCCCCTTCCCTCCTTCTCATGCTCAGCATAGTAGTTGGCTTTGTTAAGTTTGTATATGTACATCCTGTGCATTAAGGTGTTTCCCTCTTCCCCCCTCCCATCTCCCTCAGTTAGGTCGCCTTCTTTACTCATCTAAGGTTTTCTCCATCTATGTCTGGAGTACCTCGGATGCCCTATTCTCCCTTGTATGCCCTATAGGCCTCCCTCCTATGCCTATAGCTTCCGCATATTAGGGAGAACATCCGACTTTTCACTTTTTGTCACTGACTAATCTCGCTGAGCATAATGTTCTCTAATTCCATCCATTTCCCTACAAATGATGAAATTTTGTTCTTCTTTATGGCTGAGTAAAATTCCATTGAGTACATATCCATAGTTTTGTAATCCATTCATCTGTTGATGGACATCTTGGCTGGTTCCATAGTTTGGCAGTTGTGAATTGTGCAGCTATAAACATAGATACGCATGCATTAGTCTGGTAGTTTGGTTTCCATTCTTTTGGGTAGATACCTAGAAGTGGTATTGCTGGGTCATATGGTCATTTCTAAAGCACATGAAAGGTCCTAAGGGTCCTTTCATGTTGGGTTGAGGAACATAGAAGGTCACTGGGGCTGCCACAGAGTATGGGGTAGAGCAGAGTGGCAGGGGATGATACTAGAAGAATAGGCAGGGACAGATCGCATTGGGTCTTGAAGGCTTTGGGAAGCCATCGGTCAGTTCTGAGCAAAGGCATGGCATGACCTAATGTACCATACGAAGATCATTCTGGCTGGTGTGGAGAATAGGCTTTGGGAAGGGTAGAGAGTGGAGGCAGGGAGAACAATTGGGCAATTATTATAATCACGTAGGTGAGAAAAGATGATGGCTTGAGAAAGGGACGTAGTGGGAAGGTCAGATTCAGAGTACGTTTTGAAGGGAGACCCAATGGGGTTTGCAGAAGGCCTGGATATGGGGGTGTGGGAAAATGAGAGGAGTCAAGAGCAGCACCTAGAATTTTAGCCTGAGCAACTTGGGCCAGTGGCGGAGAAAGCAGCTTTGTACACAGTGACAGAAATCAAGATTGTGTATGGATGTGTCTGGCTTTGAGATTACTGTCATTGGTTAGAATGGGAATGTCACATGGGGGCTGGACTTGGGTATCTGTGGAGTGGGAAGGTCTGGGCTAGTGACTGGGCGTGATCAGTGTAGGAATTTAAAGCCAGAAGAGTGAATGAGATCACCAGAGTCGGGGTGTTAAGAGAGAAGAGAAGTAGCCTGACGACGGAGCCCTGCAGCTCTGCAGTGGTTTGGGGGTCTGCAGAGATAGGAGGTTGAGAGGATGCAGTCAGGTTGGGGGATTAGTTCAGTGAAGCCCATGTGGTGTGGTTGGGTTTGGAAGAAAGTGTGAAGCTTAGGCCAGGCGTGGTGGTGCATGCTTATAATCCCAGTACTTGGGAGGCTGAGACAGGAGGATCGCAGGTTCACGGCCAGCCTCAGCTACTTAGTGAGGCCCTTTGCAACTTAGTGAGACCCTGTTTCAAAAATAAAGAATAAAAATTAGGGCTGGGGTGTTCAATCCCCAGTACCGCAAAAAGTGTGAAGCTTGAATTTTGTCTTTGGAATGTTTCCTCTCTTTTCATTGTTTTCCCATCTTCTCTGTAGTCCCCCTTCACCTGATTCCTTTAGTTTTTCTCACCTTGGATAACAATTGCTCTCCTTGCCAAAGTATGACCTCCTTGACTGGCAGCGCCAGCACTTCCTGGGAGCTTGTTAAAAATGCAAATTTTGGGCTCCACCCTAGACCTGCAAAAGAGCGACTGTGAAGGGCCAGCCCCTGGAGCTGTGCTTTCTGATGCTGCTGCGGAATGGGACCCGCTGCTTTGGGGAAAGGAGCTGCTTAACTGAATCAGGGAACGATGGCAGATGAGGCATACATGTTAACTTCTTTCTGGGCCAACTATCTAAAGCCAAAGAAACAAATAGACTGTTAAGCCTCAACCAGTAGACCGCTATTGAGACATTTTCATGGGGCTAGGGAAGCTTCTCAAGCGCTACCATATTATGGTATTATATGCTGGGTATTATGCACCCAGCAGCTATCTTTCCTTTCTTTGGTGATGGGATCTATTGATAACTATGTATTCTGCATAGTATTGAAAAAGCTCTCTGACTCCAACTATAGACACAATGAAAAATTTGACATTTTAGTAGGCAAGACGATATCTTCAGTGACCATTCAGAACTCATTTTGCTTATCTACCAGGCAATGTTAACACAACTTATCTACCAGGCAATTTACTTTTTATTTTTATTTATATTTATTTATTTATTTATTTATTTTCGGTACCGGGGATTGAACCCAGGGGCGTTCTACCTCCGTGCTACACCCCCGGCCCTATTTTTTTATACTTTATTTTTTATACTTTATTTTTATTTTTTGAAACCGGGTCTCACGAAGTTGCGGAGGGCCTCACTAGGAAGAGAGAGAGACAGGGAGAAAGAGAGAGAGAGAGAGAGAGAGAGAGAGAGAGAGCTGAGGCTGGCCGCGAACCCGGATCCTCTGGTCTTCACCTCCCAAAGTACTGGGATTACAAGCGTGCGCCACCACGCCCGGCCTTATTTTTTAT
>PVJS01012645.1:0-43487 GCA_004027185.1 Glis glis | reverse complement strand
TGTGTGTGTGTGTGTGTGTGTGTGTGTATGTATATGGGTATATATATATATATATATATATATACATACATACATATATATGTGTATATATATGTATACCCATACGTTTTCTGGTGTTTGACTCTATTTGAAATTTAGAAGCCTTAAAATTAGGAAACCAATAATTTGTTCATTTTATCATTACTATAATATGACAAAAGTTGTGACCAGTCCTGTCTGAAACAAAACATGATAGAATTTTAAAAGATTTCTTCTCCCCTTTTTTTCAGTGCCTATCTTTATGACTGTCTAACTCTTAGACCTTCTGCTCATTCTTTACATCTGCATTCTTTGTCCTTGAGCTTCTGAAAATGAGCTTTCCTGCCAGACACTCAATGACTTCCACCTATCATGTCCATGGTTTATTAATTATTTATCTTATAGCTTTAAATGAGTCTATTCTTCCATGATACAGATTTGGCATTGCATTAGAATGTAAGTATCTCAGTATAGTTAGGCAATGCCCTCCTAAGCACAAGTTTATTTAATTAAAAAATATGTGTCCAAAGTTTTCCCAATGACCAGCCAATGACAATAAACAACACATTGTGCTAAAGAGGTACATATTTCGACAATATAGACATTACTTATATAAATACTCATATAAATAATCCAGAGTGTTGGTAAGTACACAATGTGAATTCTGAAGAATTCAACATCATTTCATCTGTCATTATTTTATCTTCTAAAACAGATATGTCCCACTGCTATTTGTATAACTTCTAGCATGCTAAAGTAACATTTTTAGATGTGATATATACATCACTTAACTATTAGTATGCTTTTCTGGGGGGATACTGAGGATTGAACCCAGGGGCATTCTACCTCTGAGCTACACCCCCAGCCTTTTTCTTTTGAAATGGGGTCTTGCTAAGTTGTTGAGGACCTCACTAAGTTGCTGAGGCTGTCCTCGAATCTATGATCCTTCTGTCTCAACCTCCCAATCACTGGGATTAAAGGTGTATGTACTCACCTGGTTTGATAGTATATTTTTAAAAAATCAATGTTTAAATGCTTTAGACCATAATATATACTATAACTTCTTTCTATAGTTTTACAATACACTCTAGCATATTTAAACTATATGTTGTTCAACTTAATAGATGTTTGTTAATTTCATTTAATCTAGAATTTCACATAATTAACAGACTCTGGAATCTTTTTACATAAAATATTCCCTAAAGCTCTACATGTTTTTTTTTATTTTGTTTTAAAGAAATAAGTTATCTGTGGACATAACCCCAAACCCCATATTTTAGAAGTTCCTCATGTTATAACCATACATACTAAAGCTTAAAAACTGATGCTTTTGTTAACAGTTATGACAGGTTAAACAGGAAGGGCTCCATACAATAATATCCATATTATATATTTTTTCTTCTCCAGATAATTTCTGATCACAATAAACTGGACTCATCTGTACCCTTCTGTCACCAGGCTTTTGTATAACTGTGTATCTGTTTAGATATTTGATAGTTTTCCTATTTTTCTTACATCTACATATTACCTTGAGATCAATTTGTATTTAAAGTTGCCCCCAAATCTCACCTCATTTCTATACAATATCACATTCTCTATTTAGTGAATGTTCAGAATGCCCATATCTGTGACATGAATTTCAAAGGATTTTTTTTGTTTATTTTCTGCATTTACTCACGAATTTAAATGTTTTAGCTTTTAGATGTTATGTTTGGTGTTCAGTGTAATTCCATCAAACAAAGAACAAATTTCTACAGGTTAAGAGATATGCTGTAATTCTCTTGCACAAAGAGAGGTCAATAGAGAGCTCTTCCAACAGAAGGAGTTGACTTCTTTGTTGCTAATATGACTTTACAAAGATGGATCGATTGATAAAAACATTCATTTCCTCTGTGGCATTTTTAAGTCTAACACTGTTCTCTTAATGGCCCTGCCTAAAGTCCTTCAACGCATTCTCTCTTAAGAAGAGCAATCTAGAATCATATAATATGCATATTCAGGGTGCTGTTGCAAAATAAAAAGTTAATGCTAATGTGATGTTGAAAAATGAAAGAACTTTCAACAATTGTCATTTTGTTAAATGGCTGCAGAAAACATTCTACTAGGAATTGAGTTTATCTATTATACTTCAAAATGATGAATTCAAAAAGTATTCCTTTCTCATATTATACAAAGGAGTGCTAATGGAAGTATTGGTAAATGGCCATTACATTACTGCATAATACCTAGGTGGAGCTTACCAAAGATAATAGAGATAACAGATACATATCTTCCCTCAAAGATTTCCTGGTATTATGGCTTCCTGATGCCAAATGAACAATTTTTACTCTGCCTTTTGGAAGAGACATTGGTATCTTGACGTATCCATGACTTTGTATGATAAATCAAGGATCAGGATAAAGGTGATTCTTAGGTTGGTGTGATGAATTGTGATCAAAAGCTTTATTCACACAGTTCTTTCTAAGAAGCAGTGATAGGGAACTCTGAAGCAGAGGATGTGTTGTCATCCAAAGTATGGGACCAAGTGTCCTGGCAGCAACTTAGAACCAATCACAGAAAATGCACTGTATTGCAATTTGGAAGTATTATTCTCTTTAAAAGTAAAATGACTCAAGATATTTTATAGTTAATCTCACTTTCCAATGTGCTTCTTAAGTGGGAGATAAAGTAGCAGGGTACAGCTACATTTGTGGATTATTCAAATCCTTTATATATGAGTATTTTCATGTATAAATGTAGAAACAAAATTATAAACCATTATTTTTAGCTATATAAGAAAGAGAACAGAGGCTAATGAATAGGAATATTCATGAAAGAAATTTGACATTATGTTTCAAGTGACTTTTAAATAGCGTACAGAATTTGATTGAGAAATTCTCCTTTAAGAAATTTCTTTCAAAAAGAAACTTGCATGTGCAAAGAAATAATGAAACGCAGAATATTTATTTTAGTGTTATTTTAATAGAGAATATGGAAACCAACTTGAGTAACAATTTTGAATTCATTAAATAATTAGATTATTAAATATGCCCCATGAAGAAATGTTTTAAGGACTAATGAATCTGATATTATAGAAAAATTTGTTGGCAATGGAAAATGTTCATCTCATAACATTAGATGTTCATCTCATAACATTAGATGTTCAAGGTAGTTAAAATGTATGCATACAAATATAATTATTGCAGAGTTATTTATTAATATGTAAGATTCATATACAAAAACAATACAAGAAATACATACTCTAAAATAGTAACTTTTGTTAATCCTGACAATGAAATGACAATGAAATTTATCTATTCTCTCTACAATGTTTTCCAAATCTCCTTGATCATATATTACCTTTAAAATAGGAAATTTTAAAATACAATAATGAATTCTACTATTTTATACCCTTAAGAAAAAGTGAAATGTCTTACATAAAAATTAACATAGAAGAGGTAAATTGTGTCTGAGTCCTTAAAAAATACAGGTTTATTGACATCTGAGAATTTTCACGTCTATATCTCTCAGACCATCTTTCTTTTTCATGGATGTCAATTCTATTAATTTTTATTTTTTAATATACCTTTATTGATTCATTATTTTTTATAATTATTACCATCTTTATTGTACAGAAAAGGCAGTTAGAGTTCAGAGAATTTAGTAGGCTTTTTAAGACACCGAGTGGCTGGAAAACCTGTGGTTCAAGGCCCAGGTTCCTGAATCTGGATTGAGTGCTCTCATCATAAAACCAGTTACACATGCCTTCCATATCCTTCCCGATGTCTTAACAAACCAAAGGCCTTTTGGTCTTGCCAGAGATAAGACTTAACAATGCACATACCAAAAAGTGAGGAAGTACAATAAACTGACTTCCAGTAACATTAGCTCATTAAATTCTTTTTTAATGTGCTTATATTGGTGCATTATAGTCTCACTTCACAATGGAAATCAAATTGACATTAACATGCATGCACTCAGCACTTGGTGCCCCCCCTTCCCTGCACACCAACACAGAGAACTAAGATTGACATTGGCATATTCTCATATGTAAATATGGTCGATGGTACAAATTCCATTAATGAACTTCATTCTTCCCCTTCCCCTTCCCTTAGATCAGTCCCCTGACTTCACTGAGGCTTCTCCAATGTTGTCTGGAGGCCCTTTTCTATCTTCATTGCTCCCTAGCTTGTGCATATTAGAGAAGACATATGACCCTTATCTTTCTGAAATTGGCTGATCTCACTTAACATTATGTTCTCCAGGTCCTTTCATTTTCTTGTAAATGATGTTATTTTGTTTTTTTTATTGCTGAGTAGAATTCCATTGTGTGTATTTCCCATAATTTTGTGATCCATTCATCTGTTGATGGACATCTAGGTTGGTTCCATAATTTGGCCACTGAGAATTGTGCTGCTATGAACATAGGTATGCATATATTACTATAGTTTTCTGGTTTCAATCCCTTTGGTATGATAACCAGTAGTGGTATAGCCAGATCATATGGTGGATCCATTCCCAGTTTTCTGAGGAATCTCCACACTGATCTCCATAGTGGTTGAACTAGTTTGCAATCCCACCAACAGTGTAGAAGAGTCCCTATTTCCCCACATCCTCGCCAATATTTGATGTTGTTTGACTTCTTAATGATTGCCATTCTAATTGGGGTCAGATGAAATCTTAGAGTAGTTTTGATTTGCATCACCCTGAGTGCTAATGATGTTGAACATTTTTTCATGTATCTATTGGCCATTTGTATCTCTTCTTTTGTGAAGTGTCTATTCATTTCAGTTGCCCGCTTCTTGATCGGATTATTTTTTTTTTAGTGTAAAGTCTTTTAAGTTCTTTATATATCCTAGATATTAGACCTCTGCCAGAGGGATAGCTTCCAAAGATCTTCTCCCATTCGCAAGGCTTTCTTTTTAGGCTCTTGGTGGTTTCCTTTGATGAGCAGAAGCTTTGTAGTTTAATGCTATCCCACTTATTAATTCTTGTTTTAATTTCCTGTGCTTTGGAGGTCTTGTTGAGGAAGTTTCTACCTGTGCCTATATGTTGGAGTGTTGAACCTATGCCCTCCTCTAGTAATTTCATAGTCTCTGGTCTAACTTCCAGGTCTTTGATCCATCTCAAGTTGACTCTTGTGCAGGGTGAGAGATAAGGATTTAGTTCCATTTTTCTACAGGTATATAGCCAGTTTTCCCAGAACCATTTGTTGAAAAGACTGTCCTTTCTCCAGTGTATGTGTTTGGAACCTTTGTCGAAAACCAATTGGCTATAAGTTTGTGGACTTCTTTCTGTAGCTTCTATTCTGTTCCACTGCTCTATGTGTCTGTTTTTGTGCCAATACCATGCTGATTTTATTACGATATCTCTGTAGTATAATTTGAAGTCAGGGATTGTGATGCCTCCTGTATGGTTCTTATTGCTGAGCATTGCTTTAGCTATTCTGGGTCTTTTGTTTCTCCATATGAAATTAATGACTGATTTTTCTAAATCTGCAAAGAATGATGTTGGTATTTTGATAGGGTTTGCATTGACTCTGTAGATCATTTTTGGCAGGATGGCCATTTTGATACTATTTATTCTGCCTATCCAAGAGCAGGAGAGATCTTTCCATCTTCTAAGATCTTCTTCGATTTCTTTCGTCAGTGTTCTATAGTTTTCATTGAAGAGATCTTTTACCTCTTTGGTTAAGTTTATTCCTATGTATTTCATTGATTTTTAGGTTATTGTGAATGGAATTGTTTTCTGGATTTCTTTCTTAGTGGATTAATGGTTGACATATACGAAAGCTACTGATTTTCTTAGGTTGATCTTGTATCCTGCTACTTTGTTGAATTTGTTAATCAGCTCTAGTAGACTTTTGGTTGAGTTCTTTGGGTCTTCTAGATATAGGATCATGTCATCGCTGAAGAAAGATAATTTTAATTCTTCTTTTCCTATTTAAATTCCTTTGATATCCTTCACCTTATTGCTCTGGCAAGAGTTTTGAGGACTATATTGAAAACGAGTGGTGATAGTGGGCATCCTTGTCTTGTTCCTGATTTTAAGGGGAATTCTGGCCATTTTCCCCTTTTCAAAATGAGTTGGCTTTGGTATGATACCCAGTAGTGACATAGCTGGATCATACGGTGGATCCATTCCCAGTGTTCTGAGGAATCTCCACACTGTTTTCCATAGCAGTTGAACTAGTTTGCAATTCCACCAACAGTGTAGAAGAGTCCCTATTTCCCCACATCCTCGCCAACATTTGTTGTTGTTTGACTTCTTAATGATTGCCATTCTAATTGGGGTCAGATGAAATCTTAGAGTAGTTTTTATTTGCATCTCCCTGATTGCTAATGATTTTTAACATTTTTTCATGTATCTATTGGCCATTTGTACCTCTTCTTTTGTGAAGTGTCTATTCATTTAAGTTGCCCACTTCTTGATTGGATTATTTTTATATATAATGATATATTATCTTAATAAAGTCAAAATGATATATTGACTTGAGGGATATTCCTTCTATTCCAATTTTCTAAGAGTTCTTAACATAAATGGGTGATGAATTTTGTCAAATGCTTTTTCCACATCTATTGAAATGATCATGTGATTCTTGTTTTTACTTCGATTTATGTGGTAAATAACATGTATTGTTTTGAGTATGTTGAACCAGTCTTGTTTTCCTGGGATGAAACCAACTTGATCTTGGTGTACAATTTTCTCAATATTGTTTTGATTGCATATGGCTAGTATTTTATGTAGAATTTTTGCATCTATGTTGATTAATGATATTGGTCTGTAGTTTTCTTTTCTTGAAGTATCTTTATTTGGCTTTGGTATTAATGTGATATTGGCCTTGTAAAAGGAATTTAGAAGAATTCCTTCTCTTTCAATTTCATGGAATAGTTTATGAAATATTGGTTTTAGTTCTTTTGTAAAGTTTTTGTAAAATTCTGCTGGAAAACCATCTGGACCTGGGCTTTTCTTTGATGGCAGAGTTTTTATTGCTAATTCTATCTCTGTGCTTGCTATTGGTTGATTCAGGTTTTCTATATCCTCTTGGTACAATTTAGGTAGGTTGTATGTGTCTAGAAATCTGTCAATTTCTTCCATGTTTTCTGTTTTATTGGAATATAAGTTTTCAAAGTAGTTTCTTATGATCCTCTGGATTTCTCCACTATCTGTGGTGATGTCCCCTTTTTCATTTCTGATTTTGGTAATTTGGGTTGATTCTATCCTTCTTTTGGTTAGGTTAGCTAGTGGTTTGACAATCTTGTTAATCTTTTCAAAGAACCAGCTTCTTGTTTTGTTGATTCTATGTATTTTTTTATTCTCTATTTTCAGCAGCCATTTCTTTGGCTTCAGGCTCATAGTTGCAAATACAGCCCTGAAAGGTACAAGTTCTACCAAATGGATAGATTGAGACTATTGTGCTATGTATTTCACAACAACAGAATGTTCCCAGACCACCTCCCTCCTCTGCCTGTGGCTTCGGGTCCTGTGTCCCTTGGGGGCCCCTCTCCTTCCTGGATCAAAGAACGGTCAAGTCTCTCCTCTGAGAACATTCAGCTGTTGTGAAATACACACCAAAATAGGTCTCAATCCACCCATCTGGTAGAACTTGTACCTTTCAGGGTTGTATTTGCAACTATGAGCCGGAAGCCAAAGAAATGGCTCCTGACACTCTATTTCATTAATTTCTGCTCTGATTTTAGTTATCTCCTGCCTTCTACTGACTTTGGGCTTCAATGTTCCTGTTTTTCAAGATCCTTTAGATGTGTAATTAGGTTGTTTATTTGGAGGCTTTCTGTTTTTCTCATGTGGGCACTCAGCGCTACAAATTTTCCTCTTAATACCACCTTCAAAGGGTCCCATAGATTTTGATACGTCATGTCTCTATTTTCGTTTAATTCCAGGATTTTTTTTTATTTCTCCTCTTATTTTTTTCTGATCCAGTCGTTCAGAAGTGTATCGTTCAGTCTCCATGTACTTATATGATTACTTTTGGTCTTCCTGTTGTTAAATTCCAGTTTCATTCCGTTGTGATCTAAGAAGATGCAAGGAATTATATCATATCTTTCAAATTTGCTGGTGCTTGCATTGTGACCCAGGATGTGGTCTATTTTGGAGAATGTTCCGTGGGCAGCTGAGAAAAATGTGTATTCAGGTGTTGCTGGTTGAAATAATCTGTATGTGTCTATTAGATCCATTTGGTCTACAGTTTTCTTTAGGTCTGAAGAATCTTTATTCATCTTTTGTCTGGAGGATCGATCAAGTGGCATGAGTGGTGTGTTGAGACTTCAACACACCCAATATTATTGTGTTTGGATCTATTTGGGACCTGATGTCCCAAAGACTTTGTTTTATGAATGTGGGTGCACCCACATTTGGGGCATATATGTTCACTCTCATTATATCTTCTTGTTGGTTTCTTCCTATATTAGTAAGAAGTGACCCGCTTTGTCTCTTCTGATGTGTTTTAGCTTAAAGTCTGTTTTGCCAGCTATAAGTGTTGCTACCCCTGCTTGTTTTTCATCTCCATTTGCATGGTATATCTTTTTAGATCCTTTCACCTTTAGTGTATGAGTATCTTTGGCTAGAAGGTGAGTTTCTTGTAAGCAGTATATAGTTGGGTTGTACTTTTTAATCCACATTGCCAGTCTACGCTTTTAATTGGGGAGTTGAGTCCTTTGACATTCAATGTTATTATTGAGACACGATTTTGTTTCCTATCGTTTTGAGTTCTTTTTTCTGTTTGCTGTAGTGACAAATCTACTTGTTTAGTTGCCTACCTGGTGGAGTTCACCTCTCCTGTGGTTCAGAAAATTGCTTGTTTTTCCTTCTTTGTGATTTATTTCTTTTAGGGATTGAATGCAGGGGCGTTCTACCTCCGCGCTACGCCCCCGGCCCTATTTTTTTTATACTTTATTTTGAAACTGGGTCTCACGAAGTTGCGGAGGGCCTCACTAAGGGGAGAGAGAGAGAGAGAGAGAGAGAGAGAGAGACAAGGAGAGAGAGAGTGAGAGAGCGAGAGAGCTGAGGCTGGCCGCAAACCCGGATCCTCCGATCTCCGCCTCCCAAAGTACTGGGATTACAAGCATGCTCCACCACGCCTGTATTCTATATGTCTCTTGTAAGTGAATGTCCAAATCCTTTTCTATGTTCAGAAAATTCTCTGAGATTATTTTTTGAAGAGGTTTCTGATACCGTTGGTCTGTGCTTCTAAACCTTCTTCAATGCCTTTTATCCTTAGGTTAGGACATCTTATATTGTCTGTATTTCTTGGATGGTCAGGGTGTGTTGTTGTAATATCTTCTGTATATCATTGACTGTGATTTCAGTTTTGAATGAACTGACTTCCAGGACTGATAACTTGTTTTCAATGTAGTCGAGCCTGCTAGAGTTGGATTCTGTTGCAGTCTTTAACTCGTTTGATTCCTTCATTTCTTTCAGAGTTTCTTTCTGATTTTTTCTTAGAGCCTCAATTTCCTCCTTCCTCTCCTCTATGCTTTCTTTGAGGCCTTTCATTATTCTGAAGAGCAAAAATCGGAATTCTCAGTCTTGCATTTCCTGCAGGTCAGTATCAGTAACCTCACTTGTTGATGCATTGTGTTTCTTGTTTCCTCACTGTTCTTCATTCTCGTATTTTCAGTGTTTTCAATTTTGTGTTTCTGTTGCCTCCACATCATCTTCCTTTCTGTGTATAAGACCTCTTGATGGTCTTGGTAGACCCAGTTGTCTCAGTATGCTGCAGGCTGTGGTTCCCTCCCATCTGGTTGACTAGGGCGTGGTGTGTGTGTGGGGGGGGAGGAGTATGTGGGCTCTTGAGCTCAGGTGGTGGCTCGTGAGGTGCACTTTGAGGCATGGTGTTAGGTGCGGGCTCCCAGGCTCGGGTGTTGGTGCCGGAAGTTGCTCGGTGTCTGAGGCACGGGTGCTGGGGATTACACGGGTCCCGAGGGATGTACGCAGGCTCCAGGTCTCAAGTGGTGTCACCAGAGGGTGCCTGGGCTCCAGTGCATGGCACTGAGGATTGCATAGGTCTGATGGGGATAAATCTTGGGTGGTGGTGCCTGGAGGTGTACGGGCCCTGAGGCACGGTGCAGAAAATCACACGCAGGCCCAGGGGAAGAGTGCAGAGGCTCTGGTGGGTTGGGGCACCCTGGACTTGAGGGGTCCTAGGCATGGCATGTACGGTCATGCATTCTGGGGGGGCGGTGCCAGGTTCACACCTGGTCTGAGGCATGGCACTGAAGGTCATGCGATCTGGGGGGGCGGCACCGGGTGCACACCCAGTCAGAGGTGCAGTGCAGACTGTCGTGCGGTCTCTGGGGGTGACCCTGGAGGTTACCCATGCTCCAATGCCTGGGTGTTGGGGATCGCACATGGGCTCCTAGTGAGGTGGGGGGGTGTGTGGCTCTGGCAGGAGCCCGTGCTAGGGCAGCCTTTGAAGGGTATTCACGATCTGTTGTTGGGATGGCCCTACTACTCACAGAATTCTGTTCTGGTTCCTTGCCCCTATTTGCTGTGGGGGGGGGCTATTAGCCCCAGCTGTACGGTCTGGGGGAAGATGGTTCCTTTCTGATCTTGCCTACACAGGATTGCATTTTTCTGTGGGTTTCTGTAGCTGGTGAACTCTATGTACATGTAGTCGTACTCAGGTTACTGGATATTGGGTTTTGGTTCTTCTATGGATGTGCGATGTTTAGTTCTGAGTCCCCGAGGCGATTTTGAGGCAGGCTCATTTAGGGGCCCCATTCTGCCGCCATCTTGGATCTTCCCTAGTGCATTAAATCTTATTGATTCATTATAATCAAACATCATAATGAAGTTCAGAGTGATAGGGACATGTATGCACCAACACTTGGTGAGTTTCTCCGGATCGCAGTTCTCTCCCTCCTCTTCCCTGTGCAGGATACTGAGATTGGCATTGATAATCTTGTATATGTACTTAGCATCATTTGAAGTGTTTCCTTCAACAAGTCTCCCTCTCCCCCCCAAACCCTCTCCATTATGCCACTGTGGTTTTCCTCCTTTATCTGGAATGACCCTCTGTTTACCAGCCTCCTCAGTAGGTTGGGAGCATAGTATAAAGGCCCACATGAAAGTATTGGATCCTCAGAAAACAAATGCTCAGGGTGTTGAAGATAGAAAACTTCAGCACTACTTCTGCTGCTTTTGTTCTCCCCAGTCCTACAACTTCCCAAGCCTATTCCCAACAAAATTATTCCATATCTAGAAATAACTGGAACATCTACATAAGTGACTACTTATGATAGAGAAGTATGTTATGGCTATCATATTTGTAAATTTAATAATTGTAATTTCTCCCATAAAGGAAATAATTTTACTTTCTCCCAGAAAGAGTGACTCAGGAAAGGCAAAAACACAGCTATAAACTGAGATGCTCCATCTGCTCTTTGTTCTTTAATTAATTAATTAATTAATTATTTTTTGGTACTGGAAATTGAACTCAGGTGTATTCTACCTCTGAGCTACAACCCAAGCCTTTTTTGATATATATATATGTCAAAAAATATATATATAATATATATATCAAAATATATATATATTATATATATCTTGATAGCTCTCTCATATATATATATATATAGAGAGAGATACATAGATATAGATATAGATATCGATAGATAGATAGATATAGATATAGATATAGATAGATATAGATATAGATTTTTTTTGAAACAGGGTTTCACTAAGTTGATGAGACTGGCCTCAACCCTGCCATCCTCCTGTCTGAGTCTCTCAAGAATACAGGGGTGTTCACCATTGCACCTGATTCCATTCACATTTTAAAGGATGGAGTTAGCATAAAGAAAAGAAAATGTACATAATGATAGATGTAGGGCATTGAAAAGCTAACAGCAGAGAGGAAAGAAAGGTATATGTATAAAAACTATAATAAGAATAAAACTGTGGAAAGTAGGAGGGAGAAAATTGAACATGGAGAAATAACTTTTATGAATCAGGATCAATAGTTGAAAACAACTTAAATCTCTGCCTGTATTAACCTAAAGAGATTTATTGAGAGCAGTTTTACAACTCGTATAATCATTGCCTCATCTTGAGAAACAAGCTTGAGGCTATTTTCAGGAAAATAATCAGAAAAGTCTGATAATGCAGCAGAAAAAGAGAGTCATGGGTGCAGCCAGTTTGAGAGTTCTGATAGTGTTGTTGAGATTGCAAAGCTGCTACCTCAGTTTCGACTCCAGAATCATCCTGAAAATCACTCTGATTCAATGGGGAAAGGACACAGTGGTCGTTCTCCAATTCCATCCTATGCCCTGAATATTTTATTCCTGGGACACTGCTGAGCCCACAGGTCTGCAATGTGATGCATCTCACACAAGATACATTAGCTGAGGAAAGGAGAGAGAAGGATTGCTCGTGAGAAAGCCACTCTGGATGCCTATTCTCATTTGAAAAACAAGAGACTTCATGCTTGGTATTTTTATGTTACTTAATTAAATTTTTCATTTATTTCAATACAAAAATTAGGAAGGATTTGGAAAGGAGTAAATATCTAAATTCATTTTAATGACAAAATCCCAGACTTCAAAGAAAACTCCATAGCCTATAGATGTCTATGGGCATTCATTTCCCTCTGCCAATGGAGATGCTTCTTTTTTTCCCAATTTACCATACTTACTGTATAAAACAAAAAATTGTTTTATTACAGTTCTAGTAGTCCAAATATGAAAATCACTTTCCTTGGGCTAAAGCCAGTATGCTGGCAACTCTGTACTGCTTCTGGAAGCAACATGGGAGATTGTGATTTCTTGCTTTCCACCCCACCACGCCCCCACCTCTGGTTCCATGGCCATATTCCTTGTCTCCTGGCCCCTTCCCCTATATTCAAAATCAATATCTCTATCATGGCATCATTATACAATCAAATCTCAATGGAGGCACTTCTATAGTTTTTGAGGCACTAGAAAGAAAATAGAACTGGGTTGGTTGCATGAGGACCTTGGCTTCTGTTGGCAGCTTGAGTGCTGACGCCCCAGGATAACAGTGGGTTCTCTTCAGGGGGGTCAGGAATTGGTCTCTAATCCAGTAAAGCTGTGTTCTTTTTTAAAATTAGCACCATCAGGAGACAGTGTTCTGTTCTCAAAATAGCATGCATATTTGTAAAGTAGTTGAGGATCTTACTTTACTTCAACAAGATTTAGAAAAACTTGAACATACTTCTGGGCCCAACATGAAACTTCTCTATTTCATTCCCACTCTGGATGTCCAACATTAAGGGGTAATCTAGTCTTCAGAAATTACCTGCCTTGCCTTCTGTGGATTTTGAATAATGCATTAAAGGAGGAATTTGAGATTGTGATAATCATGCATTATATGTGTCAATTTGACTAAACTGAGTTAGTAAATGGGAAGAGCTAGATTTCTAAGCTTCTTTTATATCAGAATATGACAGGAAGGCAAGGAGAGCATAGGTGGTTGTCAAAAATCAAAAAGATAACGACATAATCCACTGAAATGTTGTACCCTCTGGTATTTTCTGACTCTTTAGTGTTATGATGATAAAGAAGACATGGAATGCTCCTTATCGTAAAAAAAGCTATGGCTAAAACTCAGATGCATATCAGATTTTTAGGACTTGTGCAAGTTGACTTCGTACTTCTCTGCCTTTTTTTCAGTGGGACACATACTTTGCAGAGTTGACTATGGGATTGAGAAAATATGTGAAAAAATGCTCTTTGCAGGGAAGGGACATAGAGTACATATTTTAATGATTGTGACATGTCTCCATTTCTTTTTCCAATGGCCTGCCTACCTATCTTACTCTGAGACTCTTCAATCGAAAAATGTTTGCACTATTCATATGAGTTGCTATGAAGACAAGAGTTACGTAGTGAATCTGAAAACCAAAGTTTCCATGCTCCCATTACTCAAAACCAATACTCTTATTACTGAATTTCCTAAGTAATTCTTGCAATTACATGACTTTTGGACAAAACTCCAAAAAGTGATTTATAGTTAATTCCAAAAAGACAAAAATCTAAAAGTAACCATCTTTGGTAATATAATAATCTTATCTCATGATTAGCTGGTTTATTTTCCAGTAACGTTGAAAAATTAGTTTTCCTTCTATCTGTCCTGTGGGTGTTCTCTCTAGCATTTTTATCTGATTCCATAATAGATCAACACAACCCAACAGTTTTAAGTTCTTCCTTTTTACTCAATATCTAATCTAAAACTCCCACTAGTGAAATTTAAGAATCCATTCCCCATTCCCAAGGCCAACAGGGAAACCAGTCTCAGGCAAAGGCATTTACATTTACACAAGTAGTTGATATTGTCACAGAGTCCAGAGAGTAGATTCTGAAAATCACCTGGCTTCTATATACAAATGAGATATATTTCATAATTTCTGATAAACAGAAGAATAACCACAAATAGCTTGGTCATTTTTTATTTGGTTTGGCCCTGGAATTTAAGTCAAACTACTCTCAATAATTTACCTCATATCCTTAGCCTTATAGGTATTCTTTAAATGATTAATTAAAACAAAGTAGCGCTCTCTTTGCTCCATAAAATGCATATAAGGACACATAAAGTTGAATTGAAATTGACCATTTTATCATGGAGAAATAGACAGGAGAATAATAATTAGTGGAATTTCCAGTCTATAATTTGTTTATATATGAGTCAACAACATAATGTGAAACCTACTTAAAAGCAGGACATTGTTCAAAGATAGGAATTTATGAAAAGAAGAATCAAGCATGGCCTTTGATTTTGAGATGGAAAGAAGATATTCATTCATTCCATTAATACTTGCAAAGTAGCCATATAAGCATGTACTTTGAAACACATACACCCATACACACAAATGCATAAATGTGTGTATATGCCTTGTGCATACTGCCCCAGCTGGTAAAAAAACTATAATTCTGGAGAGCAGGGCCATCCCCTGGCTCCTTCTGATCTTTGGGTGTCCAGCAGTACTTAGGGTAATCCTTTCAACCCTATTTTCTTCTTTCCCTGAACAGGTTAACATTAGGATCTTCAGTTTAAACTGTTACAAGGAAAGAGAAGGCATCAAGAGAACAATAGAAGATCCTGTGTGGTAGTTTTTACAATATAAGACACTGTGTGAATATGCTCATGTCAGTTTAATTATAGATTTTCATTTTAGAAAGCTTAACTAGAGAAGTTTCTCTTCCAGGGCTTACATTCTGTGATTCTGTATTATATCTTTATTCCTCTTTCTTCTAATACTGTCTTTATTCTGCTCCTTGTTTTCCCTCATGTATACCCCACTGTGTCCTTTCATGGCCCCCACTTTGGTCCTCATCCACAGGAGGATCCTCTGTCCCCACAGATACCACATTCTCTTCTGTATCCTAGTGTCCATGGCATCTCACTGAAGCCTAGCTGTCTGATCCCCTGTACCTCCAGCGTGGCTCAGCCTCTACAATGCTGACGAGCCTCCATAGGTTATGAGAACCATCAAAATGATTACAACCAGGGCCCTTCCCATTGCCCAGCTCCAGCAAGGAGAGGAACGGAGGCAGTACTCTTCTCCCTTCAACATAAATGGTCAGCATTAGGGCGGACTCAGGGAGTTAACATGCTTCTGGAAAGTCAAATTATAATCTCAACACTGCACATCAGGCCACAATGAATTAATTAAAAATTGCTAAGTTATCTGTGAAAAGTAAATATCTATATTATGCTGTTTATAAGCATAAAGATTTTTACATCTTCAGCGATGTGAACTAAAAAATGTAACGCTAGCAGCACATGCAAAATGTTTGTAATTTTGGACTGATCACTCAGGATTAATGAGGTAAATATAGTGAATGCTGAAGGAAAAATAATTGTTGAAAACTAAGAGTTCTGGGCTTTCGGAAGAATAGATATACATTGTCAAAAGAAACAGAAAAGGAGAGAAATGTAAAGAGGGACAGACTTTTTAAAAAGAAGGAGGAAGGCTTTCCCGAGGAATGGAATGACAGGTAAGTGGAGACATGACAGAACATGGAGTCCTAAAATATCCGTTTGTTTGTCTATGTACACATGTGTTGATTGGTTGGTTCATTCTTTGCCATGGGTACATACATACACCTTTATTCCCATATGAATACTTAGGCTCTCTCTTGAAGAATTATGTGTACTCTTTTTTTTAACTTTTTATGTTCATTTATTGGTGCATTGTAATTATACATTTTGATATATGTCAGGGTATGAACATCATACATGTACACTAAATGTGTACTCTTTGATGACATAGTTTGTGTCTCAAATTTAAGCTGTGTGAAGCCATTCCTCCTTCACAGTATTTCAGTTATTGAGCTATTAATTTTTAATTGGTTATATTTAGATTGACAACTCTATCAAGAGACACTAGCAAGAGAAAGAGTTCTCAGTGGTAGATGTGATAAAAAGAAATCCAAATTTTGGTAGGATAGTAAGAATACTTGCCTGACTAGCATAAAAAAAATTCATGTTGTGAAATAGTGGGAGGTAAGGTAATTATGAATAGAAAAGTAGACCATATGAGCCACATAATGACATTTTGGTCAAGAATTCACCACATATGTGATGGTGGTACTATAGGATTACAATGGAGCTTACAATTTCTTATCTCCTAGTAACATTGTAGCTGTCATAATGTCTCAGTGCAACATATTTATCACATATTTATGGTGATACTAAAGCATTACCACATATAAGACCTAGTGTAGTCAGGCGTCATGGTGCATGCCTTAACCCCAGTACATGGTAAGTTGAAACACGTGGATCGCAGGTTTGAGGACAGCTTCAGCAACATAGCAAGACTTTCAGAAACTTAGAGAGATCCTGTTTCAAAATAAAATAAAAAATAAAAAATATATAAAAGGGCTTGGGTATACCTCAGAAGTAGAATTCTCCTAGGTTCAATTCCCAGTACCACAAAAAAGAAAAAAAAAACTATTGCTCTGTATAACACGATTATATGCAGCACATAATACTTGATAGTGATAATATTTGCTTATCTATGCTTTTAATCTTTTTTGTTTTTTCAGGGCTGGAATAGAACCCAGGACGTCATGTGAACTAGGCAAACACTCTATCACTGGGCTATATGCCCAGCCCCATCATTCTTTTAGAGTGTACTCCTTCCACTTATAAAAACAATGTTTACTATGAAATGGTATGCCATGTTCTGCCAGCAGCAGAATCATTTACCTCATGTTTACATGTCTCCAGATTGAATTTTCTTTTGTGCTTGATTTAATCTCATGTTTCATTCATCATGGCCCTAGGCTATATGTATATCCATATCCATACACAGACACACACAAATATAGACATGGAATATATATTTCCATATATATGTTTTCATATAGCTGAGGTGTGTATTAGCCTATACTATCTGTGTTTGTGTAAGCACACTCTAGGATGTTCACACAATGACAAAATTGCCCAATGTTACATTCCTCACAACGTAGCCCTGTTGTTCAGTGATGGATGACTATAATAACATTGGCCAGTAGCAGAGATAGTTGCCTTACTATTTGTGGGATGCCAATTTTAGCTTCTTTTTTTTTCTAGTCAAGGCCTGATAACATTAAGCTGGGCCCACAGCCAACTAATCATTCTTAATTCATGGAAGTATAACAAATTATGGCCTTAACCTTTGCTCTCAAGTTTCCTGACTTCATATCCTTTTGCAGCTAAAATAGATGAAAACTGAGCCTCATATAGAAATGTAATGGGTCCCCAAGGCAACACTGAGCATTTATCTTCCTCCCACTAAGGAGAAAATTTAGTTTAAATTGTAGGGGAAGGAGGAGATGCCTACTCTTGGGCCTTTACAGAAGCTCCTCCAGCGGTCTTGGATTAGAGAAGCTTGTCTGATTCAGTTCTATTTCAGGGTAGAATCCATGTAGGGCTTTCATATTCCCTGTTTTTAATTTTATGCAGGCATTTGACGTGGGCATAAATTTATACTGATATAACTATGAAGGGATGCCATATATCACCATTTGGTTAGGAACTTGGCCAAAGATTCTTCTATATTCTAAGATAATGTCTTTATGGAAGTAGTTAAAATTAATGACATCCTATACTTCTACATTTTTACTCGGGAGACAAATGCCAGTGGATTTTTATCTTCCTTAGTAGGAAGAAATTGAATATTTTCATTGGATGGCTTTAAGAATAAATACATAAGGCCTACCTTGATAGTTGTGATGTATACCAATAGCAGTAGGGCCCATTTACCCTACTTTATGGAAACTTGTCCATGCTTATTTTAAGAAACCTTCCTTTGCCCTACTATCAGTCATGATGTTAATAGATAAAACTATATTGTTTGGGAGTTTGCCTGCCTAATTTATGATCATAAATTCCCTTCCTGATTTAGAAGGGAAATTAAATTTGTTCAATCATAATTAACTTAGGACTTTGGTTGATAAGGCTGGGCTTAGTTTCTGGGTTGGGGAAAGAATATGAGGCTTGGAACTGAGAGTTGAAACCAACATGTGGGGGCCTCTGATGTTGTCAGGGATTCTCTGTAAGTCTGAAGATGGAGAACACTCAGAGAAGTAGTCAGGATATGGCTCTTCCTATAATGTTTGAGTATAAATCAGAATCTGAGTAAATCTAGACTAAACCTGAAGATCAGTTAAGACCTTTTGTTTTGCTTAAACTAACTTATACCAGAATTTATGTAGATATAGGTAGTTTGCTACTGTCAGAAATATTTTCTGTCTTTTTCCTTGGAAAAGTCTTCTCTTTCCTCAAAAAGAATATCAAATACTTCCTCTTTTCAAAGCCTTCTTTGACAGTTTTGCGGTTTGTCATACTATCTTAATCTTTATCAAATAACACCATGCTATGCTTGTTTTTCTGTATCTCAGATTGTAAATTACTCTAATTTATTTAAAAATAAGCACTGAATACTTACTATGGACTACTCTGTATTAAGAGTAAGGGATTTGGTGCTGAATTAGATGAGCATGGTTATTCTCTGCATAAACTGTCAAGCTGACAAGTTATTGATTAATTACAGATGTGATGTGTGCTAGTAATTGGAAAGTACAGAGAACTAGGAAATCCAGGGAAGAGGATATTAAACAAATGATTGCATGTTGGATGTGTTTAGGGAAAAGGAGGAGCAGCACAATGATATTTATGATTCCTAGAGAGAAGGTTTGGCCTCTTGATAATGTTTTCTGTTGTTTTGTTTTGTTTTAATTCCTTAGAGGTGTTTCAATTCCTTTTATACAATGGAAACTAAAAGACTTTACTGAATTCCTGAATAATTCAAAACATATTCATCTCTGAACCTTCCTTGACTAAAACAATTCCACAAAAAATTTTTTTCTTGTAAATTCCCAAAGTTAAGTGTTCATTGAATATTCTCTTCTGCTTTCATTTATTTCTTTGGATTTTAAGATTTGATGCTTGGCATTTATAAGCTATATTTCTCATATCTTCAAAGATTTCTCAAATCACAAACAAATAAATATTTACCAAAGCTGATAAATTCCCCATGTATAACAATTTCACCAAATTTCCTATAACTGCTATCATGTGCCCATGGTTCAAGTTAGCTGTCTGACGTTCTCACCAATGCTTCATCTTCTATATTGTGAAAATATTACATTGACTAGAGCACTCATTGAAACACTTTAAAAAGACCTTTTCCTATCTACATATGCCCCATATTGTAGACTGTATTAAGTTGATAGATCAACAATGAATTTAACAATTACCTGAGTGTATCTAAAAATTCAATGTCCAGGTTAAGAAAATTATATGTGTGTGTGTGTGTGTGTGTGTGTGTGTGTGTGTGTGTGTTATACTAGGGATTTAACACAGGGGCATTCTACCTCCAAGCTACTCCCCCAGGCTCCCTTTTTTATTTTGAAGCAGGATCTTACTAGGTTGCTGAGACTCTTGCTATTCCTGAAGCTGTTCTTAAACCTGTGAGACACCTGTCTCAGCCTCCAAAGTACTGTAATATCTGGTTCCTATATAAATTATTATAACCAATAATTTTGTCTTTTTTTCTAATCCAGTCTCCTCAGTTGAATTTCATTCTGCCTGTCAAAGCCATTTTTTTCAAAAGAAGTATTTACATACATGAATTTACAAGAATTACTACATATTCAGTTATGAATAGAGACAAGATGAGGAGACAAATATGACATAAGCAGCTTATGAGGACTTTGATCTAAAGTCAAGTGAGTCATATTATTCAACTTCATAATTTAATAAATCACAAGTGAATCACATTGTGGATTTTCAGTGTGCTCAAGAGTATAGAAATCAAGAATATCAAGTTTATTAATTCCATGATTGTGAAATGCTAATATCCACTAGTCTGTAAGTTGCTCAAAGGAGTACTGGCTTTTATATTCAACTAGATGAAGAAAAGAAAGCATAGAGTCCTTCTGGGTCTTAGTCTCTCACCTGAAGAATAAATATATGAATTTCAATTTTTATTATTGCTCCTCAGAGACTGTGGGTTCTTTAACACATCACTCTCAAATGAGAGGCTGACCAGTGGAAAGGTGAGTTAGTATTTGGTATGCATTGGCACAGAAGGAAGTACCTGATCCCATAGAGCCTGGTGCTGAATATCTGCTTCTTCAGTTTTAACCATAAACCTTGATATGGGTTGAATCTGGAATGTCCCCCAAAAGCCCATGTGTAGAAGACTGGGTCCCCAGTGCAGCAATGTCCAGAGCTGAGGCTTTTAGGAAGTGATTGTATCATGAGGACTCTGACACCATCAAGATGTTAATCCATTTGATGGGGACATCTGTGAGGAGGTGGAAGCTATAGGCAGGTGAGGCATGGATGGAAGACGCAGGTCACTGGGAGCCTACCCTTCATGACTATATCTTGTCCCGTGTGTGTGTGTGTGTGTGTGTGTGTGTGTGTCTTTTTAATTTTCCTCTTCCACACCCTTCCACCATGATATTCTACTGCATCTCAGGCCCAGAATAATGGAACTGGCTAACCTCTGAAACCATGACCCAAAATAATTCTTTCCTCTTTTAAGTTGTCATTGCCAGGTATTTTGATCACAGCAACCAAAAGCTAGTAAGCACACAAGCCTATACATATAACTAGCTAGTTTAGGGTAGGATACAGTAATCAACTAAAATTTCTTGGAAGTGTCTTACCCAGAATTTCTAACTGGCCTTACATAAACTTCTAGGCTATATTTATTTATAGAAGGTCATGCATTAATTTGTAAAATATAATTAATATTATATTATATCTGTTTAAATATATATATATATATATATATATATATATATATATATCCCTCACAGATGTTCTCTCTCTAGCCACATTGTGTAGGGAGAAAAGAGCAAAGAAAAAGGGCACCATGACAATTAGGAAAAATACCAATAAAGAAGTGGAAGGGAATTAATTGGGGGAGGGAGGAGTGGAGGAAAAGGGAGGTACATCAAACAAACAGACCAATTAGTTATGTGCATAAGTGAATATATCACTATGAATCTCACTATCATGAACATTTACAATGTACCAATAAAATGTACATAAAAAAGAATCCCACATGATGGTTCTTGTTCAATAAAACAAATTGTGTACAATCCAGCAGTAAGACAGCCACTTAAATCTTCATTTATAATGCATCATATACTATAGTAAATTTTTGAATAATGCCTTGTGAAAACCTAGTAGAGAATGTTGAATTCTGCAAGAGGTGTAGGAAGGAAGCTGCAGAGGAGGTACACAGTGGAGGAAACATTTGAACAGACAGAACTTTTAGATAATGTCTAAAGGGGAAAAAATAGTCCAGACAAAGGGAACATAATGGTCAAGCACAGAAAGGCATAAGGAATCAACCTGTAGTTGATGAAAAAAAAGTCAGCATATAAATCCAATTCATAAACCATCAGAAACACTCAATCATTCTTCTGAATTTCAGAATTGTTTTCATAATTTTAGAATTGTTTTTATAATTTTTAATCCTTTTATCATGCATTATAGACGCACGTCATAATGTAGTTCATAGTGATAGTGACATACATGACACAACACTTGGGGTTTTCATAAGTTTAATAGAATAGTTTGTTCATTAGTCTCTTAAACCATCTCCTTTCATCAGACTATTTATTCTTCAAAGCAGAGATCATTTCTGATTTACACAGTACAACATCTGGCCCATGTTAGTTGTTCAACAGATAGTTGCTAAATGAAAAATGTCACTAGACCTTGGACTGTGTGAAGCAGATACTGGAAGATAAGACGGTCAAGTTGGGCCTATTTGTAATGAGGGTTAGACATCAAACAAACAGTCGAGCTTTTATTCTTTTAGTGAAGACAAGCCACCAAGGGCATTTAATTAGTGAAGTCACATGGTTTGAGGAATACGGTTTAGGTTTTCTAAAGAAGGAAGCAAAGATATTTCCTTTGGTTTCAAAACTAACTGTTGCAGTAAAAAAATTAATTTGTTCACATGTCACTTAAATTTTAAAATAAATAATATTAGTAACTTACATATAGTTTGAGGTGGATGTAAACCATAAGTCTCCACCCACGACTGTGTTTATAATGAAATCAGTACATACTGCTACACACATAAACATTTATTAACTGGCTGGTGGAAAAAGAGGGTTATTCTAGTTCTATAAGCTTTTTTATTTAATAAAGTTTTCCTCACCTTGTCAGACTCCCATTCAAAGTGCTTGGAGCTCAACTATTGTTCTAATATTTTTGTAGCCTCAAGGACAACACAATAATGTTTCCCTGAACACATTCTTAAAGGTCAAGTACATAAGTAGATATGCTTCATTTCTCCCTTTGCTTGGCTATCATGAACATATCCCATAACCATGCTCTTCCACACTTCTGAGGAAAAGCAGATATGGATCTGTGTCCAGGGAATCTCCAGGAATCACAGGTGAATTGTCCCTGAGAAGACTTTTAGCACTTATCCCTCTGGTCTTTGGAAACCATATGAACCTTTCATTGCCATAGCCCTTATGTGGGGAGAGAGAACCCAGTCTCCCTCTTGCAGTCATGCTCACTCTCTGGAGCAGTTTCCCTGAAGCCACCACCACTTGGTTTGAGGTAAACAGAAGCACACTGGGGAGGAGTACATAGTATCCAGGAGCCCAGTACTTCTCTTCTTTATTCCCTGTTATATTTAGACTGGAACTCAGACATATGGTAAAGAAAGCAGTCAGTTGCTATATGACCAATAAATGTGTCTAGCATTTTTCTTTAGAATTTAGAAATAATGATTGTTTCTATTGTTTTAGCTTTGGGGCCTCTTTCTACACTGATGAAATAGAAGAAGTCACATTTTGCATCCTGTTAGACATTCTAAAACTCATTTAATACCCATATTGCCACTAAGAGGTAGGCCTTATTACCCTCATTTTACAGATGCAGAAATTAACATGGAGCATGTTTCCTCTCCAAGTAACAGAACCCAGTTATAAATCTAGACGTATCTGATTTTAAAGCCCAAACATGATCGTGCTCAATTCTACAATGTTTGGGCTAGGAGGCTGCTCACAGGATAGATACCAATTTGGGAGCAAGAGGTTATTATCTGAACAGTGAGTGACTATATTAGTACACGCTCATTGTTGGCTGGAGCAGTAACTCTATATTTTAGGCAATGTTCTATATTCCAGAAGAGCCCTTTGGAAATCTGGGAAATTTAGTGGCTTGATTATCAAGTCAGTTTGAATATTCTTGGTGTTTAAACATAGGGTCAATCATTCCTATAGAAAATAACTTGTATAGTCATATCTCCAAGTAAAATGGCAGTTGAAATAAAGGTATCAATCCATGCCCGAGAACCATCCTGTAAGACCCAAGTGTATTGGCCAGGGTTCACTAGACTAACAGAATTCACAGAATGAGTATATGGAAAAAGGGATTTATCAGATCAGCTTACAGTTTGAAGCAATGTAGTCCCGAGTTCCAACTGCACGTGGAGAGTCAGAGGAACCAGTAGCTGGTCAAGCGGTCTAAGAGCTGGAGTCTTAGGATCGGAGCAACCACTAATTCAGTCCCAGTCCAAGATGTGAAGATCAGGAAGCTCCTCAGAGAAACGATGGTGGAGTTTCAGTTCGAAGGGCTGGAGGCCAACGATCTCAGACGAGAGCAGAAGATCAAGAAGCTCTTCAGAGAAATGGTGAAGTTTGGAGGCCAACGATCTCAGAGGAGAGCAGATGCGTTTTCTTTGGAAAGAGTCGCGCATCCCTCTACGCGGCTTTCTCCTTCTTTTATCTAAGTCCTGCACTTATCAGAACTCTGCTGCCTACATTTAGGGCAGGACTTTCTGTTTAATCTGCTGTTACATAAACCAATTGTCTCATTGACGCACCCAAAGTCACATGATCTTGGGTGTGTCATGATCCAGTCAAGTTGACAAATTAGATTAACTATCACACCAAGCTAAAGCTTAAGATTCATGTGCATTCTCTGCTAATCATTTTCCTTCCTGCACATGTTAAAGGAAAAAATCAGAAACCTTTTAAGAAAAACTGAGGTGCAATCGTATAGGTAAAGGGTAGAGTAGCAAGAAATATTGGTAGCCAATAATAGTGTATAGTAGTTCCTCAATTATGATTTAACATTTTGTTTTAGTTTTCTATTGAATATTTCATATAAACTTAATATTGAACTCTTTCTGATTGAGGTAAGAAATTATCAAACATAATTTGAATGAATTTTTGGGAATTCATTTTTATTAGTGATTTGGAATTATTTAAATGCAGTCTCATATGGTTGCAATACTCTGAATGTATAAATCATTAATTTGAGCTTCTAGTTTACATTGCTTGAATTTTGCCTGTGTATATATAACCCAGTTGATGGACAAAATGTCATATTTCCTTGATTTCTTACCAGGAATCATCTTATACATCTCTTAATGTAAATATTATGTTATTCTATGTTTCTGAATTAACTCATTTCATCTCTAATTTCACTACTTATATAAAAATAAAATTTGACATTATTTCCTTCATGAATAATATCAGAAAAATAGCTTGCATTTTAAAATAAATTAATATTACCAAGGAAAAGGCAAGATGGTATACAGAGGACACCAGCATAATTACTTGACCAAATTATTTGACAATTGAAAATAATTTTATGTCTCTGGTTTATATCTATTGCAGAGACTGCACAGAGAAATGTATAAAAGGACAAATTAATCAGAGTATTCTCAATAAAATGATCTAGCTCAAGGTTAGAAAGTTATTTATTTTCACTTAGAGAATAGTACTGAGTTTTGACATATATTATATGCATTGAAACGTCTTTGAGCAGATGAATGAACATACAAGAAAGAGCATTTGAGTGTGACATTAGTTTTACTTCATGAATTTAAAAACTATTCTGTTTCAGTTAATTATACTTAATTTCCAAAATAAAGTCGAGTTAATAAGAAAATGAATTACCAAGAGAAATCATCTTAAAGGGACAGGTTTCAAAAAATTAAAGCCAGCCATGCAAGCCCCTAATCCCAGTAATTGGGAGACTGAGACAGGAGGATCACAGGTTGGAGGCCAGCCTCAGCAACTTAATGAGGCCCTATGCAATTTAGTGAGACTCTGTTTCAAAATAAAATATAAAATAGGGCTGGAAGGGTAGTTCCGATATAGAAGGACCTTGGGTTCAATCCCTAGTACCACACACACACACACACACACACACACACACACACACAAATGAAGTTTAATTTAAAAGTATAAAAGATAAGTGCTATGCAATACCACTTAGATGAGTAATTCAAACAATTAATTCATAGAAGCAAGAGTAGAGTCAGTGGTTGCCAGAGTCTAGAAGGAGGAAATGAGGAAGAAAAAGTCAATGGGTAAAAAGTTTCATAAGGTCAGTAAGTTGTGGAACTAATAAACGTGACTGTAGGGCAATTTCTTTTTATTAATATACTCCATAACAGGTTGAAATTGAAATCTCTATGAACTAGTCATGAAAAAAGCCTTTAAAATTATATATAAGATTAAAGACATATTTTATAGTACTATTTAATAAAACAGAAGGATTCATGTATACTGTCCTATTTTATTCAGGTTGTTGTAAGAACATTCCATAAACTGAGTGGTTTACACCAATTAAATTTATTTCTGACAGTTCTGGAAGCTGGGAATGTGAAGATAAAGGTACTAACAGAGTCAATATCTAATGAGGGCTCACTTTATTGTTCATAGATGGCCTTAGGCTGTGCCCTCACAGGATAAAAAAAGCAAGGAGACTTTCTCAGGCCTCCTTAGGAAGGCACTAACCCCATTCTACATTACACCTCTACCCTATGATCTAATCACTTCCCAAGGGACCACCCTTGATACCATCACCTGAGGGGTTGGGATTTCAACAAGGGAATTGGGGTGGGGGGGCAAACATTCAGACTATACCAAATACCAAGGCTTTTGCACTTTAATTGCTAAACATTGGGAATTGAGCCACAATAAAGCCACAATACTGCAGTCCAATTAACCACAGGGAACCGGATGATTTATAAGATACCAAAATAAGTATGAAAACCAAAAATCTTTCCAAATATTATGAGAATATTCTTTTATTTCATTGAAGGGAAAAGAAAAAATATTCAGAATTTGACTGTCTCCCAGACCGTGTATCATATTAGTAGATTTTTTAGAATTTTAGTGGTTTATTTGAGAATGAGAGAATTATCTGTCAAGCAGCTCCCTACTTGTTACTTAATTCTGATATGGGCTGATCAACTTCACAAATATTTTAGTGTGAATAATATAAACTTATCCAATGCAGGTTAGATGACAGTTAACAAATAAGTTTAATAACTGAATTCACAAACCCTTACCTCAACAAATAAATAATAGCTTCCTCCTGACTGGAAAGAGTCTATTTACTGATGGTGGTTTTGTATATTCCTCATCTATATTAAAGATAAATCTTCTCCCCATGGCCAAACATGCTGTTTAGGTGCACACCTAGTCTCCCCTTATTCCACCATGACAATTTCTTGAAAACAATCTCTACTACATGTTGTACAGTTTGAGTCTTACCTAAGTTTTAATTAGACATTATATTTTAATGGAACTAATGACTGATTCATTGAATATATAATTTAGTATTAAAAATTCTGTGTTATAAAATTTGTGCATTTCCAGAATAACAGCACCTAAGAACATGAGTGTTTTGTTATGTTTAGGCTCACTAAAAATTATTGGTGGGAATGGTAAACAGAAATATCACATACAATGGACTACTTCTTTATTTATTCCCCTTTTCTTCCTATAAGATCTTTCTTGTGTATATGCACGCCCACACAAATGATGCCTATATATACACACATATACTCTTCCTGTGATATTATATACACTAGAGAAAATCCATCTTAATTTAGTCCTCAAATATGTGTATAACCACACAAATTTCCCCAAGCCAATATATTGATTGCTTTCTTCATAGGTTCACATTTTTCAATACTTTCAGAATATTAGAAATATACAGAAATATTAAAATTAATGCTGATTATCATTGAGCAGTGCTAATTTGGTGGTTGATATGAAATGTACAGTGCCATCTTATTCTCTTATGTAAGAAAGTTTCTGAGCTTATGAGCAACCAAATTTTGAATAGCTATAATTAGGTATGCCTTGGGAATAAGTTCTTCTTACTGTAAATTAGCATTTGCCAAATAGTGATACTGACATGAAATGCATAAATATGTATTTAAATAGCAGGAAGATACTTGACAATCAGCGTTTTATACAAGTCAAATTATGTACAAAGGTCTTAAAAGAAGCAGAAGTAAGTGGAGCTCCAATTAAAGACTTTGTTGTTGCTGCTGCTGCTGCTGCTGCTATTGTTAAGAAACAGTATATGTAGCCCATGACCTCAGAAAATGGCCCATATGTATCTTTGTGTGAACACAACGTCAGAAGGAATGGTGTGAGCTGCTGTCCTGCAAAGTGACAGTTTCACTCATCATTAGAAAACTTGATTCTGTGTTGTCACATTAAATTGACAGAGGTCAGTCATCCATCACCTAAACTCGGCTCTGCTGAGAAATTTCAACTCTTACATCTTTATAATCTGCTGGATCAGGGTTCTTAAGCCTTGGTACTATTGACATTTTCCCCCAAATTATCCTTTGTTTCGAGAGGCTGTCCTGTGGATTGCAGAGTATTTAGCATCACCACTGGCCCCTACCATCTAGAAGCTATAGTACCCTTCTCCTCACCAGTTGTGACCAAAAAAAAGGCCTCAGGACATGGCCAAATGTCCTACAAGAGACAAAATTGCCCCTGGACAAGAACTGCTATGCTAGATATCTTAAAAATTCTTTTCTAGGAGATGCTCAAACCCATGGGAAAAGGATATGGTGAGATGAGGAACTTTAAAGTAAACATGTGTTAGGAAGTTGGGCAGAACTTCAGAGAATTACATTAAAAGTGTTTGTGTTATCTGAGCCTGCTGAATCATTCCATTTTGTAGTTGGTGTTTGTTTTATTTGAGCAGATATCAGTAGCTGGCTGTCCAAAAGAAAATCAAATCTTTTCCTCATTATAGTAAAGTAAACAAGGCTCTTTTCCTTGGGATCTCCTAGTTTTATTTTATAAACCTTTTGTTCAAGACATGATAGTGCTAAATCTTGTATCAGGTCCTGTCTAAAGAAAGTGAGACTCACAAAATAAAACATCTCATTTAAGGCACCTAGTCAATTACCCCAGAGTCCAAGAGGAAAGGTAGAGTGCAAATTACAAAGACTCCTAAATCTGACAAGAGCTGAGTACCATTTGCATGAGTTTGGTGAAATGGAACATTCCCACAAATCTGGCAAAACAAATCTGCCTACGGACAGGCAGCAAGAATAAACAAAAATGTAGAATCCACAGTGAGCTGATCCCCAAGACTCAAGAAAGCTGCCCAGGGTGGATGCCTTCTCTCCTTCATCTGCCTGCAGCACACGTAATGGACCACAAAAGCACCCCATTCTGGGTTTTATAACCCAAGTGCCACTCATCACACTGAACTCAAGCATTTTAGAATATCTTGTTTTAATTTTATTCTTTTATTGGTGAATTGTAATTATATATCATAGTAAGATGCAAAGTAGTACAGACATACAAGCATACATCACTTGGTGTATTTCCCTCAGCATAACACCCTGCTCCCTCCTCCTCCCTCTCTGTTCATATTATTGAGATTGGTAGCGATACTTTCACACATGGACATATCATTATTTGAACTTCCTCAAAGCCTCCCCCTCTATACCGCCATCTCCCAATCCTAGTCCACTAGTCTATTGATTTCTTTCCTCATGTATCTGAAATTGCTTTTGTTTCCTATTTTCTCCCTAGCTTCCACATACAGGATAAAACATACTTCTGAGACTGGCTCCAAATGAATTAAAGTCAGAATGCTATAATGATACATGCATACCCATGTTTATTGCAGCATAATTCACAATAGCCAAATTATGCAACCAATTTAGGTGTTCATTAAAGATGAATGGATAAAGAAAATGTGGGCATGTATGATGTTCATACCCTGACATATATCAAAATGTATAATTATAATTTACAATGCACCAATAAATGAACATAAAAAGTTAAAAAAAAGAAAATGTGGTATATACACACAGTGAGATTTTACTCAGCCATAAAGAAGAACAAAATGGTCCAGACATTTCCTTAATATCTCAGGATGTTGCACTCATGGAATATTTTGTTAGCAAAAGTGAAAAGAGCTGGGTGATCCAAGGCAATCTGGGGACATGTCCTCCTGCAGACAACCCCCCCAACACAAGTACCTCCCCTAAGCCAAACTCCTCCATTGTATATGCCCGTTGACTGCCCCAAATATGGAAGTGAAGGTTTGATCTCATTAGATTGATGTACCACCTCGACTTCTATGACTTGAGTGCAACACCATTGTGTCATGGCTAAAAGGCATTTTACTGGGTCCATGAGGATCACTACTACAGACAGAATGATCAGGTCTTAGTGGGGCACCAACTTAGCATAGGACCCCAGTGAACCAGGTAAAAGTTGGTAAATAGATTAAAGAAATATTCTTCAGATGGTCCAGCGTGTGCCAGTATGCTGGCTTCCAGATTTCTCTACAGTCACTGAAGTGCTGAGGCAAGTATAGCAGAAGGTATCAGCAGTTGCATATACTCATCCAGTTCTGCTAACAGAACACCCAAATCATCCTTCTGTCTCAAACAGCCTTTGCAAGGGAGTTGAGGGGTGTCTTCTGGGCTACCCAGAAAGTGGCAGTGGAGGAAGCCACGTCTGCCATGGTTATTGACAGGTTTCTTAGTATTTTGTATCATGAGGACTAACTTCTACTTAAGGTACCAGATAGCTTATAAAGATCATAGACTCTGAGCCAGTTACACTTTCTGGAAAAGCCTTATCAAGCTTAGTATACATCTTTAGGATGTGGACATGATGATACTTCTCATTCAAAAGGTGATATTCAGGGGACTCCACGTACACTCAAAATGTGGAATCTATCAGCCATCTTCCTCCATACTCCAACCACCCCCATTCACCCATCGGCATAATGCTCTATCAGGTGACCCAGAGTCCTGTTTCCATTAAGAAGGACTGAAGTACATAGAATGCGGACAGTGCTTCATATAGTCCAACCTTGGAAAGTCCATTCTGGTATGATTTTTCAAGGTTTTCTTTAATTGTCTATTGAAATTTTCTACTACATCTTTTGACTGTGGATAGTAAGGCATGTGGAGGGTTCCAAACATGATATGTATGACCCACATTGCAAGGACTTCAGCGATGTAGCCAGGCCTTGGTCCATTTTAATATCCTCAGGGTATCCATATTGCAAGCAAGAGGGGGAAGACAGGATCAGCCAAGCCTCCAGCAGGGACCTGTCCTCCTGCACTCACAGCCATTTTCCCTTGCATATAGTGGAAAATCGTCTTTTGTTGTAGGTTTTCACCGTGAGTGTAAACAACTCTTTATAGCAAAGATTTTTAAATACCCGTTTATTGTATGCTCTACTGAGGTTATGTCAAGAAGGAGGTGTCTTCTTAAAAAATCCTTTTAATTCTGTATACTATTTTGAATATTGTAGTTAGTGAATTATAATTATTCAACTTTAGTTGGGAATGAGTAAGTGGAAGAAAAAGAGAATATAAGAATCTTGGAGAAAATTCAAATAAGAGACAATTTCTGGCTTGAGAACATGGAATAGTTCCTCATTTGTGGGGCCTGAAGCTTCAATAATTTGTGGGGCTCCTTTCAAAAAATAACAATGGAAAATTATAAATAAATATTGGGTATGAAAGGGAATATTTAGAGAAAGAAAATTGCCACAATTACATTCTTAGAAAACTGACACATTGGAAAAACAACAAAAAAAGAAAAACTGCAGAAAAATTGCATGTTGTTTATGTTAATTAACTGCCTGACACCCTTTATCATGATCACTGCCTATAATTTTTGGCTTCATGGTCTTTGATAGCCTCCTCATATGACATTGCCTTTGTAATAACTTTTTAATAACTCTTTGCAAGAATAAAAAGATAATTATTTCCTTTGTCATGCTTGGCTGAAGTTCTTTCTTTTCATAAAAAGAAGTTATTTTAGTTAACACAATCATTTAGGTGATATCATATAAGCTTATTAGATTTAATGTCAAACTTGGAAAAATCTCGGTTTCTTACATATGATCTATAAAAAATTGAACTAATTTCTAGTGCTCGTTTCTAGCTTGGTGCATTAAAAGCATTGTTTCACCCTTCCTAAGCACAAACTTCTGGAGTGAAGCCTCACAGGACACATTCAGTTCACAGTCTAGATCTCTGGCATCATACTTTTGTGTTATAAAGCAAATTCCATAGCAGATGTTAGGAATATCCTTAGAAGCCATTCTTACACTGAAAACATCAGAAATGACTTATGTCTGCATAATTATGGTTGCTAAATCCATAATCTTCACTCACTAAATGAGAAATAAGTGCAATTCAGCTTCAATTTCCCATATCAGGTCACACAAAAAATTCTTGGGAGCACCTGAAGTCCCTCTTGATAAAAAAGCAAGGTGTGACAGTGTTGACTGGGAGCACACAGTCCTAGAGCATTACTACTTTTCAACTTTCACAAAAATATCTGATCCTGGGAACATACTAAAGGTGAGAAACCTGGAATCGTGGGCTTAACTTCAGGGTTTAGCTGTCTCCTCCTGGGGAGTGAGAGAATCACTGCTTGTTTTATTCTATAATTAAACACAAGCCGTGTAATTGCTGGACAACTCCTGTCCACCTTGGATCTCTTTAAATGGCTTATACTATATGATATATACATAGAGAGGCACTGATGATGGCTATGTGTTCAAGGTACAATATATAATGACCTGCATGGAAAATATAATGTCATACGTGGGACAATAAATAGCAACTGAAGAAGCTGGAAAGGTGAGCAAAGGTGATATTCCCAAGGGCACTGAATGGTAAAAGATACCAATCTGATAAAGAATCAGTACAGGCCACTGCATGGTTTTAAGCAGATGAGTGACAGATCCAATGTGTGCTATTTCTTACTTCTTGACTCAAGTTCCACAAGGAGCGTGTATGTGTGTGTGTGTGTGTGTGTGTGTGTGTGTGTGTGTGTGAGAGAGAGAGAGAGAGAGAGAGAGATCCATTTCATTATTCACAAACCCCACAAGCTTCTTGCTCACATTTTACAACTACATCCAGACTCTTAATAAAATCATACAAAAATGTTATCCTGGCTGGGGGCAGTGGCATATGCCTGTAATCACAGTACTTGTGAGGTTGAGTCAGGAGGTTACGGTCACAGGTTCGTGGTCAACTTGTTAATTTGCAAGACCTTGTTTCAAATAAATAAAATAGAATTGAGGGTGTAGCTTATAGGTTGAATACTCCTAGGTTCAAGCCTCAGTAACACATATACACAAAAAATTGCTACCCTGTCATACTTTCCTTTAGGGCTATTAAACACTTCTTGACCTGGATAAAGTTCTCTTTAAAATAGGCAAAGGTGCTGGATTACATTTTGATAAAAGGCATATGGTATTGCATATTTTCTTTTAGTTAATTTTATGATATTAAATTAAATAAATCATCATCAAACTTGATTTACAAAATGCACACTGAACTCTGAACATTTCACAAAAGGTATAGTACTGGAAATGTGTACTATTGGCTCATCATTTGCTACCTTTCATTTTATGATTATGATGATTTTCTCAGACACCTGTCTCCATTTAGAAGCATCTTCCTTTGAGCAACAGCTTTATAATATAAAAGTCAGGGCTGGATTATCTATGCAATACTACCATCTCTTGGTCATAGTTGAAGATGCATGCCCAAAACTTTGCTGTCCTCCCTGGGAAAATGATTAAGGTGTTATATATTGTGGGATTCAATTCATTTGTAGAAAACAGTTGAAGTCGTCAGGGGCTCACCTCCACAGCTGATACTGTGATGTCCTTCTCCTTGTGTGTTATAAGAAGCACCCAGTTTTCATCTACTCATCCCCAGCTTTATGATCAAGAGTGACAGATTCTTTATTTGCATGATTCCACTGGTTTTCTTCATATGCTTCTGACAGACATTTCTCTTCAATCATGTCAAACTTTTCCTCTAAGATCTTACACTGCTTTTCAACACAGAATTCAGGCATCCATTTCCACTTCTGTGTGATCAACATGTTGAAAATATTTTGCCTTAGGTGTATAAAATCAAAACCCTTTACCAGAACATTAATTTTAAAAACCAATTTGTTAGGCTCCAGGCGTGGTGGCGCATGCTCGTAATCCCAGTACTTTGGGAGGCGGAGATCGGAGGATCCGGGTTCGTGGCCAGCCTCAGCGTGCTCGCTCTCTCTCTCTCTCTCTCTCTCTCTCTCTCTCTCTCTAGTTAGTGAGGCCCTCCACAACTTCGTGAGACCCGGTTTCAAAATAAAGTACAAAAAATAGGGCCGGGGGTGTAGCGCGGAGGTAGAACGCCCCTGGGTTCAATCCCTGGTACCGCAAAAAAAAAAAAAAAACACAATTTGTTAGACAAGTCTTGGTGCTGAGTAGTCCCTGAGTAAAAGGAAAAAAAAAACTAGCATATTATTTAAATACTTAAGCTTTCCTATAAAATATAATTACTAACCTGGCTTGACCACAGGTGAGAGTTTCCCTGTGGATCTATAAGTTATTTTATTAAATCAGGGACCAGGCATCCTAACCTAATGAGTCACCAGATATTTAGATCTGAGTCAAAGCTTGTAGCTTTGTGGTTTACATCTTGGCTTAACAGAGAGGGCATGATTTATTTTAAAACATGCTTTTGTACGATTCTAAATAAATATATTTCCTTGGGGTGAGAGATATTGAATGCATTACTCTGTCCTTAGTTTCTGTGACCCACATTATTTTGACATGCCTGTCCCAGACAAAACAGCAAGTGCAATCCTTTCTATCAGGATGCAGCTCATTTTGCCACTAGTGAAAGTTTAATGACCGACTGCCACAGGATGCCACAGTCAGATCTGTGTTTCTTCTACTATAAGGATAAGTTCTAGAAGTCATTGGCCAGCAAGTGGTCTTGCACCAAAACATGATAATACTTTCTGCTGTATTATTCTATCCCTGGCACCAATAATCACAAGTTGGGTAGGTCTTATGGTAAGTAATCCCAAGACACAGATAAGTTTAAGATATTTATTAAGTATTCATTAAGAAATGCCCTTAATAAGGCGTGAAAGAGAGGGGGAGATAGAAGGACCGAGCAGAGAGAGAAACCCAATTGCTTGGATGAAGGTTTGGTGACAGCACCACAGACAACTTTGACATGTAATGGTCTCTAACCAGGAGATTTTTTCAAAATTTGGGCAAGAAGAGAAAATGACATTAAACCCATGCCTCCATCAGTGATAGATGCATGTTTTTGGATAAAGTAGTGGTTCTCTACAGCTGAGGAAATGCTAGAAAGATTAAAAGCTAAAGACCATCTCTCAATAGATAGCACTTTAAGGGGTATATAGCAGTGGATCCTTTGCCAAAGCAGTATGGAAATTGCCAAACTTGTTTAGTTGCATCTAAATTTCATTAAAATTATAGAATTTTGATTAAGAAAAATTGTTATCTTGTGGGAAAAACTGCTATTCCATGTCTAAAAAATCTGGGCCTAAAACATATTCATGTTGTGTTATAGCCCACAGCAATATTTTCAAGCCCATACATCTGTTATACTGAGGATTTCTTTTCTTCTTAAATCCAAGCTCCACCATACTGCCTCCTCCTAAAACTTTCTCTGAGTTTTCTATCTGTCAATCAACTGGCATAAACTCCCATCTACTTAGAACTCTCTGTGTTGGTGAAATTCCAAAAAGAGTATCGTTGAGTGTTGGTGGAACACAACATACAACACAATAATCCAGTACAATAGTTATTATTGTCAAAAGCTTATAAAGCTTTGAGTCATAAGCATGATATGAAGTCTAAACCTATCATTTATTTATTCCATGACCTCCTGCAGTCCATTTAACTTTACATTGCTTTCTTCAACAAACTGTATGTGTTAACTCAGTATATTAATATTTCCTTGTCCCTTGGTGATTGTAAAATAAGAAAATGGATGATAAGGAACTTTGCCAATGGTAGAGTGTGGTGCAAATACTGTGAGTAGCTGTGTAGTTCTGGGAAGGCAGCCCCTTTCATGGCTCAGTGCACATAACCTAGGTCAAGCTTTTAGAATACACTGTTCTTTTAATTTAATTTAATTTTATTTTATTTTATTTTTGTTTTTAACTTTTTATGTTCATTTATTGGTGCATTGTAAATTGTAATTATACATTTTGATATATGTCTTGTGGCACTTGTTTTGAACCCAGGGGAGTTCGACTACTAAGATATATCACCAGCCTCTTTTTATTTATTTGTTTTTTGAAACAGGATCTTGCTAAGTTAGTGTGTACTACCCTCAAACCTGCGATTCTACTGTCTCAGCCTCCAAACTACTGGGAATATAGGCATGTGTCTTTGCTTCCAGCGTATACTGTTCTTTTCAAATGCTAGCCTATTCTCTACTTTTTTTTTCTTTGCTCCTCTACCTTCAGTATTCTTACTGTTTAATTCTATATTAGGAATTACCTTCATCTCTTCTCAAAACTGTCACAGTGGAAACCTTCCTCATCATTCTATGATAGGTGCTAATCAAAGTACCATTGCTTCTTTATGGGTAATATTTCTTGAGTCAATAACACATAGTTTTGTTGTTATATCAACAAAAGTATAGAAAAGTAGAGTTTTGGGAATTGTATATAAATACAATTACTCAGTACACATGTTGTTATATCTATATCTGCAGGGGGTCCTGGAACCAGTCTCTGATGCATACTGAGGAACAACTGTATTACCACTGTTATTGCATGATTGTAACTATTATTTGTAGTAAATGTCCTTAGTTCAAAGTATTGTTCTGCCACTTACAAGGTGTGTGAATTCAGTGAACTTACAAATCTTTCAACTTCTCTTTGTTAAGGTAACTGACACAAAAACTGAAACACAATGAATGTTTTTTAAATATTTAAGGTCTATGTGGTGTGGGTTCAAGCTGGCCATATTTAGCACGAGATTTTTCACCATCTACCATGACTACACATTTGCTGTGTGTGTGTGTTTGGATGATATTCTCTAGGGAAATTCACAGTCTGGGATCTATGGGGTGATGACTTTTCAAACTTTGTCTCTGACATATTGAAAAATAGCAGTAAGGCAATCATCTTCAATTAGTGGCTTTAACCCTCATACACAGAAGAGTAATAGGGAACATTTGTCAAAGGAAGGGCAACACTGCTATGAATTTGAATTAGACTTCTGGGGCTTTGGTTTTGATTTCTTCCTATCATAAGTCATATTTTGGGGGGGGAGCTATTTAACTTCTCTATGCCTCAACTTCTTCCTGGATAAAATGGGCATAATAGATCTGTCCTATAGACTTTATTCTGAGCATGGAATGAGGCTATGAATGTGGGACACCTAGCAGAGCTCTTGTCAGACAGTAGTGAGCGTTATATGTAGTCAGTATCCAGAGTCTGTAAGGTTCTTCTTCATGGATTCAATCAATTGCAGATCAAAAAACATTTGAAAAAAGGTTGTTTCTGTACTGAACATGTACAGAAGTTTTTCTTAGCATTATTCCTTCAAAAATATGCTAAAACAATTAGTCACATAATATTTACATTTAATAAGTATTACAAGAAATCAAAGATTAAAGTACTTGGGAAGATGAGTGTGAGGCTACATGAAATGTTACACTTGTTTTCATATGAGACTTGAGCACCTGTAGATTTTAGTATCTGCAGGGGGTCCTGGAACCAGTCTCTGATGCATACTGAGGAACAACTGTATTACCACTGTTATTGCATGATTATAACTATTATTTGTAGTAAATGTCCTTAGTTCAAAGTATTGTTCTGCCACTTACAAGGTGTGTGAATTCAGCGAACTTACAAATCTTTCAACTTCTCTTTGTTAAGGTAACTGACACAAAAACAACGAATGTTTTTAAATATTTAAGGTCTATGTGGTGTGGGTTCAAGCTGGCCATATTTAGCACGAGATTTTTCACCATCATTGCACCAGGGATCAAGTCATGACCTAATGTGAACCTGTAATCGAGAGGAGCTTCCAAATAGGAAGAAGGTGACGAGCTGGTGGGGTACACATGTCGAGTTGCCAGGGGCAGCAGCGGATGCTGTGCGGAGTGAACTTGACTGATAATAAAGCTAAGCGAGAGGAGGGCAGAGTCAAAAGAATGAGGAAGAGTGTACTGATTAGAGCCTTGGAGGCCCTTGACCCAGTCATTTATGAAAAAGACACAGTCCTAGACTTCATCATTACATGGCTTAATATTTCCTTCCTTGCTTATGCCAGTTTAAGTTTGGTTTCTGTGTTTGCAATGAAGGGTCCTAAGCAAAAAAGCATGTGTAGATAGTTTGGGAATTGAACACCCACCTCCAATTTTAACAAATATTGTGGTTTTTATTTTATGTTCTTTTTCATATTCCTAAAATATTACAGGGATTAAGTTTATGCTGGATTGTATCTGTATTGTTTTTACCAAGTAGTTAACTATGTCCCACGGGTTGTTCTCTATTTTTCACTCAATTTGAATATTTGGAGCTGGTTTCCCATGTAGGAAATTACTTTGATGCAATGATAGCTTCCAAATACTTTGCCAGAACAGTCATCCAAGAGTTCATGGAAAAGGAAAGAGTCTGGGACCAAATTAAGACACTTGATTTACATCATTTTAAAATTAATTTAAGCACAGAGCTAGATGCACTGTGCAAGAGAAAGTACAAGATCACAAACATCCTGAGCTTACATATGCTCTACAAACTTCACTAATAACCACCATGGCTCACAGAATAGGATACATGATCATGCTGTAGTATAAACTTCAAGCTTGTGCTGTGTCTTAGAAGGCATTTGGGTACACATATTATGCCCATTTGCTGCTTGTATTATTCAGAGTTCTTCAGAGAAATAGTGTCAATAAGATTTATGTAGAAAGAGAGAAGGAGATTTATTGTAAAAAGTTCACTTGATTATGGAAGGTGCATTCCATAATATGCCCTCTGTAAGCTGGAGAACAAAAAAAGCCCATGGTGTGAACTCCAGTTTGAATCCTCAGAACATCATGGGCAGCGATGGTGTAAATATCAGCACAAGGGCAAAGGAAGTCAGATTTCTCCTCTCAAACAGTCAGATAGATAGATAGATAGATCGAGAATGAGAATATCCAATACATTTCCACAATTTTGTGCTTTCAGGACCATCAAGAGGGGGATGATGTCCACCCACATCACATAGGGCTATCTGCCTTATTCAGTGTTTTTTATTCAATTCAAAAGCTAATTAATATTTTCTGAAAATACCATGAAAATCATACTTAGCAGATATGTGGGTATCCCATGGATCAGTCAAAGTGACACATATATGTTAACCATCCCACTCCTATATAACAGATTGCATATATTTTTTAAAAGGGACATTCACCTATATAACCATAGTACAATGGTCAGAATTAGGATCAATACAATCCCATTATTAAATGCATACGTGTATATATCTATCTCTAAAACCTGGCACTTTACTTACCAATCAAATACCACAAGGTTCAATCTAACCTAAAGGTTATTTTGGTTCATAGTTTCAGGGGTTGCAGTCATGGTTGGTTGGCTCCATTTTTAGGGGCCTGAAGAGAGTGAGTACATCATGTTGGGAATGTATGGCCGAAGAGCTGCTCACATCATGACAGGCTGCAAGCAAGAGGGAGTGAGGAAGGGGCTAGGGTCCCAATATCCCCTTCAAGGTCATGCCCCTAATGACCTAATTTTCTTCCCCAAGGCCCCTCCTCCTAACATTGCACCAGCTCCCAGTAGTACCACGGGCTGGTGACCAAGCCTTTAACACACGGACCTTTGGAGACACTTGAGATTCAAACTGTAGTACTTACTATTGCCAGGAAATATTCTAGGCTCCACATAATTGAACAAATTAGGCAGTGATTTCTGTATTTGAGTAAATTATATTCTGGAATAGATGAAAATCCACAAATAATGAACATATAAAATACAAAAATTACTTAATGTATTAGAAGGTCATAAATGTATATAGAATAAAATGTTGAGAAAAGAAAAATGGATTGGAAGACTATTATTAAAAACTATTCAAAAATATCACTTTGTTGTTTCATTAATCAAGTTCCTTAACACATTTAGCTACTCCTGTATTTTTGGAGAATTAAATTGTGTCAAATCATTATCAGAAATTTAGAAAATCTGAATCTAAATTCTACTAACTATAGATAATCTCTCTTAGCATTTCATGAAATTATATTAATTTTTGTCCACCATTTTCAATATTTAATCATATTTGGATTCTGAAATGAAAATATAAGTTAGTATAAGTTGACATTCATACTAACTATAGTTTGGATTAACTATAAATTATATTAACTTTTGTGTTAGGGTTTTTTAATTTGAAATGATTTACCTAATAAAAATTTATATATTCACAAATGCATAGACATTATTAAACTATTCACATGAGAATGCATTGTCTCTTTGAGGAGAAAAATAACATCTCAAACATATTATTACAATAAAGAGCCTCAGTATTTATATGGAATAATAAGCTATTGACCTCCTGATTATGCTAATTAGAAATGTGCTTCATAGAACTGGGGCAAGAAGCAGGGCTAATTTGCATCCCACTTGTAGTCATACAAATGAATGTGGGTCAGAACTTGTGGATCAAGTTCTCTGATATTTATCACAGATAACAAGCATGCCCTTGCCTTCACAGTGTGTGCCTGCTGGTCCCTGTTCTGGAATGCTCCTACTCCAGAGTGATCCCTTTTAGCAACCCAAGTCTCAACATCAATGCCATCTCATCAAAGAAATTCTTCCTTCCATGCTATAAGCGTAGCCTTTCACCTTCATTACTTTCCTTCATATCACTCATTTTATTTTCCTCATAGTACTGATGTTTACTTTGTTTCCTAGTTAATTGTCCTCTACCTTAGTTGCCCAAATGTCTATTCCTGCCTATCTTAGTCTCTGCCAAATCCTCAGTCTCAATCAGGTATCTGGCCGAAAGTAAGTGCTCAAGAAATATTTATTGAATGAATAATAAATAGTGATAAAGGGCCCAAATTGCCTGTGGTTAACATATTTCAGGCAATTTATATTTTTATTCTTAATTTAGTATTTCCACTTTAAATTTCATTACCAGATTAGGTGGGAATTAAATTATATTGGCATTTTTTGAGAAAAAATGCAATTATAATAGAGTAAGGTCGAGTGGCATGGTATATAATATAATATGATATTATATAGTATATTTAGTGTATGGGTTAAGATTATAGGCTGTCGATCTGGAATGCCAGGGTTTAAATTCTAACTCAGTCAGTTATTGGGACAAATTTCTTAACTTTTCTGTACTTCTCATATTTTCATCTGTAAAATCAAAATAATTATAGGATTTTTTTGGGGGGTGATATGGTGATCAAACATAGAACCTCATGCCTGCTACACAAATACTCCACCACTGAACTATATCCCCAGCCCACTCAAAATAAGCATTGTAATAGTGGTTATTGAAAGGACTAAATGAGTTTATTCCTTTTAATGCTTATGAGAATTCATAGTACATACTTAACATTTGACAATGATGTTATTATTTGTTGACTAAAAGTCTCATCCTTGTGATGGTCCTCACACAGATAATAAAAGTAAATGTAGGTATGATCTCTATATATCAAGAAAGGTTTACATAAAATGCAGGTTGGAGTACTAGTCTCACCTTAAATGATAAGGTATAGTTGTTACTAGAGTTTTGGTCGTATCGATGATAAAAGATAAAATATGGACTAAATATGTATTACTTCACAAATGCTAAAAACTATACATGCTTGAAATTATACAGCAACAGCTTTATATCTGTCCTTGCATTCCTTAGTCTTGTGATAAATCTGTGGGATTTTTTTCCATTGAAGTTAGTCCCTGGAGACATGAAATATCAGAATCAACCTTTGACAAAAGGATTATTTAAATATACTTTGTCTTTGCTTCCAATTTCATAAGAGAAATGCTTTCACTACCTGCATAGTGAGTCAAATTTCATCTAAACTTAATATGTGATAGAAATTGAATAGTTCCCTTGATCTAGGCATTTACCCAAACCTAAATTAAGCTACTCCCACGTTGTATAAGGAGGCATCTCATTACATCAGAATATCCTCTGTGAGCTTTCTCAACCTTTCATAAAATTTTTAAATCTCAGAGTATGTGTCAATAAAATCCTTGACTATGACAGCCTGTGCTACAGTTTTTGCTCCATCACAATAATGGACATTTCTAATGTGAGATTTGACAATTCTGAATTTAGACAGAGAAATTGTACAGGTGGCTTAGGTCAAGGAAAAAAAGTATTTCCCCAAAATATTTACCTCCATTTAGTCTGGTGTCTCAAGCTTCACCATAGAATTCTCACTTTTTTACTATAACACATCTCAAAACTAACAACATGTGCAAAATATTGACTTAAATATTCTTGCCTTTAAAGAATCTGTGTTTAGCCCAGTGATGTGGTGCATGCCTGGAATTCCAGTGCTCAGGAGTCCAAAACAGGAGGATTGTGGTTCGAAGCCACCACATGGGAATTAAGAAAGATTTTATTTCAAAATGGGTGTTGCAGTTCAGAGGCAGAATGCCCCTGGATTCAACTCCCAGGGTCATCACACAAAAAGAGAAAAAGAATGTATTAAATAAGAAAGATGTAGACTAACGACTCTGGTATAGGATAATTGCCATCAGAGTAGCTATCAATAGTCAATGTTTGTGGAGTGTATATACCATTACAGAACCTCATATATACATTATAAAGCACATAACTATGGGAAAAGTTCATAATTCCTATAATTATGTCTGGCTAAGAATTTCTGCATTTTGTAGATAAAACGATAGAGGCACATGGAGCATGCATCACTTCAACTGAGGTTATTCAGAAATCAAGTAGCAGAACTGGGATTGAAGACTATATCTGATTCCAGGGCCCAATCTTTTCATTACTCTGCTACAATCAAAGTGTGAATATAAATCTTAGGAGGATAAAACAAGTAAGATTTAATTAATATTTTAGCTGAGATGAGCTGGAGAGGTTTCAAGACAAATAACAGAGAAGATGTGACATTAGAAAGAGTTCTGAGAGTTACATAGTTTTCCAAACAGATGATCAAATAAAAAAGGAAAAAGGATCTTTTGGGTAAGAAGAATAACCTAAGCTAAAGTAAACAAAGAGGGATTGATGGTCATTGAAATGATTGTAAACATTTCTTTACTTGCTTAATATATGTTCCAACTAATTAAACTATCATTTTAGGCCCAATATACACTTCCTTCAAACTAAATGTTCAGTTCTGTCTTTTACTATTTTCTTCTCCTGTCTATTTGACAAATTATAATGTGAACTTCTATAATCTATACTTTCCTAGGTCTACATCTTCATTCATACTATTGCATTCAAATAAAATCTACTCCATACATCTCCTTCTGTCCAACTTTCACTTAATCTTCAGGCCTTGTTTGCAAATGGCTTTCCCTTCATGAAACATTTTCCTTGAGGGAATAGTTACCCATCTACCCTTCTATCAAATTCCATAGCATGTACTTTCTCCATCTGTCTCCATGGGAATCTTTATTTTCACCATACTGTTTATCTTTGCATGCATTTACATATCATTCCAGCATGAATCAATAATTTTCTGTTCATACAGATTTCTATCAAAAAGTTTTATATATGCCGGGCGTGGTGGCGCATGCTTGTAATCCCAGTACTTTGGGAGGCGGAGACCGGAGGATTCGAGTTCGCGGCCAAAGTCAGCGCGCATGCGCGGGCGCACGCACGCGATTTATCTCTCTTCTCTCTCTCTCTCTCTCTCTCTCTCTCTCTCTCTCTCTCTCTCTACCTAGTGA
>PVJS01012644.1:0-43483 GCA_004027185.1 Glis glis | reverse complement strand
AAAAAAAAAAAAAAAAAAAAAGGAAGGAAGGAAACCAAACAAAGCTGGAGGTTTGTGCTGGTGACGAATATCAAGAGCCGTGCCTCTTTCTTTCTTCTTTCTTTCTCTCTCTCTGTTTTTTGGTACTGGGGGTTGAACCCAAGGACATTCTTCCTCCAGGCTACACCCCCCAGTCCTTTTAATTAAATTTATTTATTTATTTATTTATTTATTTATTGTGGTGTTGGGGATTGAACTCTGGGTCATACTGCCTGTGAACTACACCCCCAGTTCTATTTTGTTTTTTATTTTGAAACAGAGACTGGCTGGATTGCCAGGCTGGCCTCACACCTGCGATCCTCTCTCGTCTCAGCCTCCCAGGCCAGGCTTTGGAAAGCACGGGGAGGGGAGGGCTGCTGTGGAGCCTCACCCCAGGCGCTCAGCCGTCTGCTGCACAGGGAACACTGACTCCGAGCCTGACTCTGGTGCCCTGCTGAGCACTCCAGGGCTTTAGAGACCTGTCTTCTAACGTGGGGTCCTCTCTTGACCCCAAGGATGTCCCTTTGGTCTTTTTTGCAACGTGAGCTGGCCATCTAATTCGTCCACAGATTCCTGGGCTCCCGTCTGTCAGCTCCATCTCCAGGTCGCCGTGCCCTGGACCACCTATTTTCACATCCCGGTCCCCATCTTAAGGACGCATTCCCGCCCCGCCTAGTCCTATGGGCTCCTGAGCTTTCCTGAGAAGTACCAAATGGGACCCGCCAGAGCCCAGCTCACCCTCACCAGAGAGGTCGCTGGCCCACCATCTTGCAGCGCCCCAAATGTCATGTTTATTTTACCAACATTTTTCACCGTGTGTGCAGTACATGCCTGTACTCCCAGTGACTGGGGCAGGGGCTGCTGAGGCAGGAGGATTGCAAGTTTGAAGCCAGTCTGGGCAACTTACTGAAACCTTGTCTCAAAATAAAGTTAAACATCAGGGGGTGTAGCTTAGTGTCAGAGAGCTTGCCTAGCATCTGTAGGCCTTGGGCTCAATCCCCAGTACTGCAAAGAGAGGAGAGGAGAGGAGAGAAGAAGAAGGAGGGGAGGGGAGGGGAGGGAAGAGTAGGGGAGGGAAGAGAAGGGGGGTGCAGTGGCACATGCCTATAGGCACAGACAGGAGGATCACAGGTTCGAGGCCAGCCTCAGCAATTTAGAGAGACCCTCAGCATCTTAGTGAGACCCTGTTTAAAAATAAAAAGTAAAAAGCCGGGCATGGTGGCGCACGCTTGTAATCCCAGTACTTGGGAGGCAGAGACCAGAGGATCCGGGTTCATGGCCAGCCTCAGCTACTTAGTGAGGCCCTATGCAACTTTGTGAGACCGGTTTCAAAATAAAGGATAAAAAAATAATACAGCCAGGGGTATAGCTCGGAGGTAGAATGCCCCTGGGTTCAATCCCCAGTACCGCAAAAAAAAAAAAAAAAAGGTAAAAAAAGCTGGGGTATAGCTTAGAGGTAGGATGGAAAGAGGCGGTGAAATATGGTTGTCTTAATATTGGATGGGACAATGTTTGCAGAACGCTGGATGCAACACCCAGCACCCAATGGTTCAAACACCCCAAATTGTCCCTCTGTCTTCAGTCACAATTCTCCAGTAGCCTGCTGGACACGCCCACGAAACGTGCAGTCCACACAGACAAGCGAGAGGTGCCCCTCTGGGCTTCCTGGGAGCGGAGTCCAGGTGGAACCCTTGGCCGCTCTGCACACTCCCAAGCACAGCCTCCCGGTGGGGGCGGACAGGCCCACCCAGCAGGAGTGCCCCCCACTCAGAAAGTGGGCTGCAGAAAGAACTAGGATTGAGGAACTCTGCCAATCTGACAATGGCTGATGAATAGAATACTTTAAGTAGTATTTGTAGCCAGATGTGGTTGCACACCTATAATCCCAGTGCTTAGGAGGCTGAGACAGGAGGATCACAGCTTCGAGGCCAGTCTTAGCAATTTAGTGAGACCCTCAGCAACTCAGTGTTTCAAAATAAAAAGGCCTGTAGGTATAGCTCGGAAGTAGAATACCCCTGGGTTCCAAACCCAATACCAAAAAAAGAGAAAGGGGTGTGGTTCGTTTCCTTGGTGCCTGGGACACTGCCGGCAGGATGGAAGCAAACGACACTGCCTGCATCACGGATCCTGCTCCGCACCTTGGAGCCCAGGATGTTTCTGGAATACGCCTTTCCTCAGCCCTCTCCTATTTCACATCAAACATGACCCATCCTTCAAGCCTCAGTGCCAGTGCCGCCTGCTCCAGGAAGCTTGTGCATGAGCCCAGAGGGAGCCCAGGATGAGTCTCCTTACAGGAAGTTTCCAGTGAGATGGTTCCCGGCTCTTTCTGCAGCTGATGGAGGTCAATGTCCAAGGTCTGGGTTGGTCTCCCTGCAGATCTTAGGACTGTGTGTGTGTGTGTGTGTGTGTGTGTGTGTTTGTGTGTGTTGTGTGTGTGTGTGTGTGTTACTGGGGACTGATCCCAGGGCATTCTACCTCTGAGCTACACTCCCAGCTCTAGTTTATCTTTTATTTTCAAACAGGGTCTCCCTAATTTGCTGAGGCTGTCCTCAAACCTGCAATCCTCCTGTCTCAGCCTCCCCCCAAGTACTGGGATTCCCGGCATGTGCACGCCCAGCTGGACTTTACTCCTTGATCATTCTAAGATCTTCAGAGGTGAAGCATACACTGCAGACATAGGAAGGTCAAGTAAGACGCCGAGACCGCAGATGTGCAAGATGATAGACCTGAAAAGGATCCAAGATGACCTCATTCAGAATTCCATGAATGGAAATGCAGAAGGAGAGGGGCTGGAGGCTTTTGGTCCAAGAAGGTCCGGAGAGCAGCGGGTGGGCTGGAGGCCGAGCCCAGTCCCCTCCCCCACTGCATGGTCCCCTGCTGACTCCTGATGCGGACAGACGGGACTGCACGCAGAAGGGTCTGGGCTCCAGTCATACTCATCTTCTCCATTACAAGGGACCACACACTTTCTACAGAGCCAGCCAGTGAATGTTCAAGACTCTGTAGGCTGTGGCTGGTTTCTGTTACATAGCCTTGTTCTTGTTTTTGTTAGCTTTCACAAACTCTTAAAAATGTCAGCAGCGACCTCGGCTTCCGAGCCAAGGGGCGGTGTGCTGGGCTTGGTCACCGGCTCCCCGGCGGTGCCTGGGCGCCCAGGGGACTTCCTGGCTGCTTCCACCCCGAGGAGAGCCAGGCCTGGCCGTGACTCTATTGTGACTTGTCTCCTGGAGTGGGATTCCACGCCTGTTCTAGAAGCTGGGCGTGCGTGTGTGCATGTGTGTGTGCGTGCGGCAGAGGGCCATGGGCGTGGCTCTGTGTGCGTACAGTTACTCACGTCCCCAGTTTGGGGCTCGCTTGCTCCAAGGGCTTCTGCAGAAAGCGCCTGCAGCTAATCCAGGCTTGCCAGAACGGCGCCCATGTCTATGGGCAGTTCTGCCATCCAGGCTGCAGGAAAGTAGGAGAGATTCGGGCCCTGTTGGCTACACGAGGTGGCAGATTTCTTTCTGATCAGCACGCCTTGGACCCTGGCGCTTAAAAGAACTGGGGATGTTGGGACCCCAATGGAATACCTTTGGGCCAGACACATCTCTCCGGGGTGGTCAGGGGACAGGTTGGGGAAGGCTTCTCCATTAGGTTAGGAGACACTGTGGGATCCACAGGTGCTTGCGTTGTGGCTTGATATTGGCAGGAACATTCTTTTTTTTTTTTAATTTTTAATTTTTTGGTACTGGGGATGGAGTCCAGGGGCATTTTACCTCCCAGCTAAACTCCAAGCCCTTTTTAGTTTTTATTTTGAAACAGGATCTCGCTAAGTTGTTTAGGGTCTACCTAAATTGCTGAGGCCGGCCTCGAAGCTGTGATCCTCCTGTCTCAGCCTCCCAAGGACTGGAATTACAGGCCTGTGCCACTGCGTCAGCTTTGAAGAGAACATTCTAACAGAATGGCCATGAGATAAACTATAGTGATTTTACTTTGTCTGTGTATAGCAGGGTGGGGGCTTTTTTTTTTTTTAATCCCCTTGCTTACATGCCTGTAATCCCAGTATTTGGGAGGGTGAGACAAGAGGATCACAAGTTCGAGGCCAGCCTCAACATCATAGTGAGACCCTGTTTTAAAATAAAAAGGGCTGGGGGTGTAGCTCAGAGGTAAGGTGCCCGTACGTCCAATCCCTAGTACCCCCCAAAAATAACATTGGCTTTTAAAAGTGTTCCATTATATACATTACAGAGTCTTGTAGAAACTTTTTGTTTAATTTCTTTTGTGACATTTCTTTCTGCAGTTGTAAGAAGCATAATTGGTATTTCTCCAGGCTCTGCAGATATTGGTGGAAGAAAATAAGCTAGGTGTGGTGGCACACGCTTGTAATCCCAGTATTTTGGAGGCTGAGACAGGAGGATTACAGGTTCGGGGTGGGCCTCAGCAATTTAGTGAGACCCTCAATAACTTAGCAAGACTCTGTTTCAGAATAAAAAGGGCTGGGGGTATAGCTCAGAGGTAGAATGCCCTGGGTTCAATCAGCAGTAACCCCCCCAAAAAAGTATTCATTCAAAATGTCATCAGCGATCAGCAAGGCCAAGCGGCGGGCTCAGGGTGTGAAGAGGAAAGTGTCGATGACTTTCCTTCTTCAATCAGATGTGGCTACGTGACAAAGAGCCGACACGTGGGGATCTCCAGGCTTTGGGGATCATGGGTCTCACCAGGGGGCCGAGATTGCTCTTCCTGACACAGAGAGGCAAGCTGGCTTTGCCAAGGACACTCAGCAGAGCTGTGGAGTCAGGACCATGGCACAGCAATGCGGGGCAGCTCGCGCGCTTCCTGTCCTTCCCACGGAGACAGCAGGACAGTGTTTGGTTCCAGTTCAAACAGTTTTCCCCCCAGGGCATGACGAGGAGAGGGGTGGTGCTTAAATGCAATGGAGATATTAGACATTTTTTTAGACACAAGACCTCAAGTTTTCTTGAAATATGTTAAGTTTTGGAATGTACACTTAAGAAATGAATGATTTTCAGCCAGGCGTGGTGGCACACGCTTGTAATCCCAGTATTTGGGAGGCCGAGACCGGAGCATCCCGGGTTCACAGCCAGCCTCAACAACTTAGTGAGACCCTGTTTCAAAATAAAAAATAAAATAGGGCTGGGGGGGTAGCTCAGCGGTAGAGTGCCTCTGGGCTCAATCCCCAGTACCACCACCACCAAAAAAAAGAAGAAATGGATGAATTCTGATTGTTTTAAGGGTTTTCAAATATGGAAAGTAATCAGCCACATCACTCACCCTCTTATAAGATGAAAAAGCAAGGGATGAGCCCGGCGCAGTGGCGCCTGCTGTCACCCCAGTACTTGGAAGGCCGAGACAAGCAAATCACAGGTTCAAGGCCAGCCTCAGCAATTTAGTGAGACCCTGTTTCAAAATTAAAAAAATAAAATAGGGCTGGGAGTGTAGCTCAGAGGTAAAAAATCCCTGGGTTCAATCCCCAGTACCACATGGAAGAAAGGAAGGGAAGGAGGGAGGGAGGGAAGGAAGGAAGGAAGGAATGTCCAGCATCTATAGCCTGCTTCCCCCTCATATAGATTTTAAGAATTAATTTCTGAGCCAGGTGTGGTAGTGCATGCCTGTAATCCCAGTACTTGGGAGGCTGAGACAGGAGGATCACAAATTCGAGGTCAGCCTCAGCAAACTTAGACACTCAGCATCTTAGTGAGACCCTCTTTCAAAATAAAAATAAAAAGGCTCGGAGGTAGAATGTCCCTGGGTTCAATCCTCAGTGCCCCCAAAAATTTAATTTCTGAATGTATTTCCCTAGGCAAATCACAGCAGTAGAATGGCCAAGACGGAGGTCCCTAGCGATTGCTATCTGGACCCAGGGGCTGGGCCACCGATGCGTTGGCAGCACGGGTTGGGTTTTCTGGAAGTAGAAGCTGAGACGGAGGTTGGGATGCAAGACATCTAAATCAACACTGCAAGAGGAAGAAGCAGGGGGAGGCCGGGCTGCCGGCAGACCTGACGAAGCTCCAGCCCGTCCTAGTGGGGCACCAGAGTCCCCTGGAGGGTAGCTGGGGCTGGAGCGAGGGCAGCCCCGCGGAGGGCAGCCGTGGGGAGACGGCCGAGGGCAGCCCTGCAGAGGCTTCTCAGCATTGGCGACGTCTGTTTTCACGGGGTTTGTTGCTTCCTCTTTGGGCCGAGGTGGGGTGACGGCTGGATCTACCCTCCCTTTTGAAACAACAGCAATCAACCCCAAACACGCGGAAGAGCAGAACAGTCGTCCCAAGATGGGAACACAGCGAGGGACCAGGGCCACCTTGTCACCTGGAGAGGGACCCAGCGGTGGCACAGAAAGAGGGGACTCGAGCGGACTCCAGCAATGTGGTAGGTTCCTTGAGTTCCTGAGAGGGAGCTAAGGTCCAGGGAGGCCGAGGGGGTCAGGGCGTGTGACCCAGCCCGCAGTGGAGGGGGCGGCCCCCAGCTCCCCCTGAGTCTCAGCAGCACCCCGCTAGCACATTGGTGAGCAGCTTCCTGAGGCCAGGGAAGGAGCCTGTGAGAGGACTGAGGAAGGTGTCTGCAGCTCAGACAGGACTCGGGAAGACACCTGTACCCACGAACAAGATTGGAACACTCAGGAAACACTGAGCAGCTCACTCTGCGCGCCTTGCCTCGGTACTGGGGAATAATTAGCCTTGGAGCGACTACTGCCCCGGACACACCAAATAAACAAGAAAAGCAAGATCTGGAAGGACCATACCCTTTATGAATGACTCAGCTGCATTCCAGAACAAAATTTGAGATTCATTAGAATGCAAAAGCTGGGCCTGGTGGGAGGCTGAATCAGGAGGATTGCTGATTCATGGCCAGCCTCAGCAACTTAGTGAGACCCTCAGCAACATAGTGAGACTGTTTCAAAAGAAAAAAGGGCTGGGGGTATAGGTCAGAGGGAAAATGCCCCTGGGCTCAATCCCTAGCACCAAAAAAAAAAAAAAAGATTGGGCAGGCATGGTGGCACTTGTCTGTAATCTAATCACAGTACTTGGGAGACTGAGAGAGGAGGATCTGAGGTTTGAGGACAGCCTCAGCAACATAGCGATACTCTCAGCAACCTAGTGAGACCCTGTTTCAAAAAAAAAAAATATATATATATATATAAAAGGGCTGGGGGTGCAATTCAGAGGTAGAATGCCCCTGGATTCAATCCCTAGTACCACACACAAAAAAGTTTGTCGGGCAGGAAAACATGTCCCATAATGAAAACAACCACACAGTCAAAATCAAGTCAGAACTGAGACAGATTTTAGAATTAACAGACAAGACACTAAAAATGATTATAATTCTATATTTCAAGAAGTTAGAAACATAGAAGATATAAAAATATTCAGGTTGAATATCTAGAGATGAAAACTACAATGTCATGAAAAATACATCAGGTGGGATTAACAGCAGGTTAGACATTGTAAAAGAAATGATACATGAGTTTGAAGCTATAACAATAGAAATTATACAAAATAAAACAAAAGAGAACAAGCTGATCTGTTGGTACTGGAGGTTGAACCCAGGCGTCTTCGACTGCTGAGCTACCCCCCAGCCATATTTTATTAGATTCAGGGTCTTGCTCAGTTACTGAGGGGTTTGCTAAATTGCTGAGGCTGGCCTTGAAGATTCTCCTGTCTCAGCCTCGCCAGAACTGGGATTACAGGTGTGCTCCACCACACCCAGCAGGGGCTCTGTTTTTTCTTAATGAAATTTTGGCAGCACATAACTTTGATTTCACAGCTGTAGCTGGAGGGTAATTTGCTTCAGGATAAATCAAACCTCGAGTCTCATCCGTATCTGATTTCGATGACTACTGGACATTAGACTTCTGAATGCCGGGTGTGGTGGTGCACGCTTGTAATCCCAGTACTTGGGAGGCTGAGACAGAAGGATCACAGGTTCGCGGCCAGCCTCAGCAACTTAGTGAGGCACTCTGCAACTTAGTGAAACCCTGTTTCAAAATAAAATAAAGAATAAAAAATAGGACTGGGGATGTAGCTCGGAGGTAGAATGCACCTGGGTTCCATCCCCAGCACCACACACACACACACACACACACACACACACACACACACTTTTGAGTTGATACTGGAATGGGTTATTGAAATGGAATTAATGCATCTTACATGTGAGAGGGCATGATTTGGAGGAAAAGAGCAGAATGCTATGGTCTAAATGCTATGTCCCCCCAAATTAGTATGTTGAATTTGGTCCCCAAGGTGATGATATTAGGAGGTGAGGCCTTTAAAATACAATTAGATTGTAAGGGTAGAGTCCTTGCTATTGGGTAGTACACACGGTGGCACATGTCTATAATCCAAGTGCTTGGGAGGCTGAGACAGGAGGATTGAAGGTTCCAGGAGCCTCAGCAACTCAGCGAGACTCTGTTTCAAAATAAAAAAAATAAAGTAGGGTTGGGGTGTAGGTTGGAGGTAGAATGCCCTTGGGTTCAATCCCCAGTACCAAATAATAATAGTAACAATAATAATTAATTTAAAAATAAATTAGAGGCTCTGTTTTTTTTTCTTTTCTTTTTGTACTGGAGATTGAACCCAAGAGCATTCTAACTCTGAGCTACACCCCCAGCCCTGTTTTATTTTTTATTTTAAAAAACAGTCTCACTAAGTTGTTGAGGGTCTTGCTAAATTGCTAAGGCTGGCCTCAAACCTGTGATCCTCCTGCTTCACCCTCCCAAGTACTGGGATTACAGGCTGGCTTGTGCAGCCATCCTTTAAGAGAGGCAGAGGCAGGTGACAGCTTAATGCACGGATGCGGCTGTGGCTGCAGTAGCACAGAAACGCTTGGCATAGACCCTCCATGAGGACCAGAGGGCAGCATGTCCCCCCAGGTCCCCACCAAGGACAACATGCCCGTCAGGCACACTCTTCAAGAGCTCACCAAGGACAGACATTACTGATGAGGTCCTGGCTGAGCCAGCCAGGGCTGGGTGAGGCGTGGCGGCTGGCTGCGGTGCCCAGCTGGCTGCGGTGCCCGGCTGGCTGCGGTGCCCAACTGGCTTCAGGACAGACGCCGTTGGAGATTCTGTGCCCGTCAGTGTTGGGGTTGCTGCCGAATCCAGATGATGTAGCACAGTTTGCAGGGGACCCATCTTAGGCCTGCTCACTTCCTTCATGGGGTGGGGAAGGGGCTAGGGAGTCAATGGTGTAAAGTCATAAAGTCTGACATTCGCCTCAGAATGTAAACAACTTTGCCAGGCGTGGTGGGCGCACGCTTGGGAGGCTGAGACCGGAGGATCCAGGTTCACAGCCAGCCTCAGCTACTTAGTGAGGCCCTCTGCAACTTAGTGAGACCCTGTTTCAAAATAAAGAATAAAAAGTAGAGCCGGGTATGGTGGCGCACGCTTGTAATTCTAGTACTTGGGAGGCAGAGACTGGAGGATCTGGGTTCGCGGCCAGCCTCAGCTACTTAGTGAGGCCCTCTGCAACTTAGTGAGACCCTGTTTCAAAATAAAGAATAAAAAGTAGAGCCGGGTATGGTGGCGCACGCTTGTAATTCTAGTACTTGGGAGGCGGAGACCGGAGGATCTGGGTTCGCGGCCAGCCTCAGCTACTTAGTGAGGCCCTATGCAACTTTGTGAGACCCTGTTTCCAAATAAAGTATAAAAAGTAGGGCCGGGGGTGTAGCTCGGAGGTTAAACGCCCCCTGGGTTCAATCCCCGGTACCGCAAAAAAAAAAAAGGAATAAAAAGTAGGGCTGGGGGTGTAGCCTGGAGGTTACAATGCCCCTTGGTTCCATCCCCGGTACCACACACACAAAAAAATGTAAACAACTTTGATCATTTTGGTTGCAATTTTTTTTTTTTGTACTGGGGATTGAACCCAGGGGTATGGTATTCTACCTCCAAGCTACACCCCCAGCCCTTTTTATTTTTTATTTTGAAACAGGGTCTTGCCAAGTTGCTGAGGCTGGCCTCAAACCTGCGATCCTCCTGTCTCAGCCTCCCAACTACTGGGATTATAGGTGTGCGCCACCTCGCCCAGCCTCTCATTTATTTTGTGTGTGTGATAGTGGGAATTGAACCCAGGGGCATTCTACCTCCAAGTTACACTCCCAGCCCGATTTTTATTCTTTATTTTGAAACAGGGTCTCACTAAGTTGCGGAGGGCCTAAGTAGCTGAGGCTGGCCGCGAACCCGTATCCTCTGGTCTCAGTCTCCCAAGTACTGGGATTATAAGCGTGCGCCACCACGCCCGGCTCCAGCCTCTCATTTTTAATGAAAATCTGCTTAAACAGCTTGTTGCTGGAAGCTAATAGAGGAGGGCTCCACACTGGGAGATGCTGGTATTCCTGGGCTGGAGGTGGTGTAGGAGATGAGTTCTTGGAGCAAGAGGTTAGCACTGGCTTCCGACTACTTACTATGCATTTTAGCTCCAGTGAGCACCAGATACCAGAAACTGCAATAGCAATGGTTATCCAGAATGAGACCTTTGGCTGCTTCTCACCTGTCCCTGGTGATCTTTTCCCATCACAATAATAAATGCAGTTTCATCAAAGCTTCCCAGGTATTACTAGGTGTTGTTCTTTATGTTAATGACTTAATTTAATCCTCAAAATAACTGAAAGAGCTGAGACATATTATTTTCATTTTATGGGAGGAAACTCAGGGTCAAAGAATTTAAGTACCTGGTTTGAGAGATTGCACAGTTGTTTAAATGGTGAAGTGTACCCAAATCTGAATGCACCTGGCTGAGGCCTGGATCCATACTACCCCAGCATCTCTCAAAGCAGTACAGGTTTGGAAATAAGAACACTGCTACAACCAGGTGTGGGGGCAAACATCCGTAATCCCAGTACTTGGGAGGCTGAGACAGGGGAATCACAGGTCCAAGGCCAGCCTCAGCACCTTAGTGAGACCCTGTTATAAAATAAAAAATAAAAAAGGCCTGTGGGTGCAGCTCAGAGGTGGAACGCCCCTGGATTCAATTCCCAGTACCCCCAAAGAAAAAGAACACTGCTACAAGTCTTCAGGGGGGGCTCCATTCTTCCTCATTCCATTCCACCAGTTTTGTGACGTATCTACCGTAGAGTTCGATGAGTATTTATGGAATAGTGAGTTGCATGTTAATGCTTTACATACCTTACATTACGGGACCCCTCTTCCACCCAAGGAAGTGAGTGCTAGAGTACCCACATGCAGATACAGAAGCAGATCTAAGGAGATCAGCAATTTGTCCAAAATCACACGGTAAATGGTGGGAATGTGGATTCTGAATGCGATTCACAAGCCCGTCCACCTCCTAACCTCTCCACTGTTAGCCACAGCACCAGCTGCAAGTGACGGAGACTCCGTCCAGCTCCTCTGGGGAAAGAGGGTGTGTGCCCTCTGACCCTCACTGGGGGAGGCGCGGGGTGCCCTGGGACCCCTCCTTCTGCCGTTCATCTCTGCTTCTCCACTCTTTTTGTTCCTTTCCTGGGAATCAGCTTCTGCTGATGTGTCATTACAGCTCAGGGCTGAGGCTGAGGAGCGTTTCTTGTCCCAGCTCATGTTTAACACATTCCCAGGAAGGGTCTCTGACCTCATTAGGGTTCCGACCCTTGCAGGACTGATCAGCCCGGGTCACCCGCTCACCTCTGTAGCTAAGGTACAACATTATCAACCAGGACCGAAGCCCCAAGACCACGGTGGGGCAGGAGTAGTGCCCCCGAGGAGGAGGCCGCGCCTTGAGTCCAGAGGACACAGACTTGGATGACTTCAGGGGCCAGCTTGTAAGAGAAATGAAGCAGGCTCCGTGACAGAACCCACACTGCACATGAAGGAGACACTGACCTGTTGGGGTGCGGGCTGCAGCATGGCCAGAGAATCCCACTGTTAGAGAAAAGCAAGAAATTTCGTTTTTTCATGTTCAATGTCTTGATTCTTTTAAATGCGGTCAGCTAATTGAAAATAGATTTAAAACATTGTGAGGGCGTAACGAAGCACTTCTGTGAACCAGATGCGAGCCCAAGTCATGACCGGTTTGTGAACCTCTGGTTGAGATGAACAATAAATACCCTCTCAATCCCTGGCGGTGTCTGCTGCTCCTGGGGCTTTGCATATGGATGTGGCATGCTTCCTGCTGTGACTTATCAGGAGGCAGCATTTGCAGGACCAGAAAGTAGACATCTCCTGGAGGCAGGAGCAGTGGAAGTGGGCTAGGTCTCGGAAGGCATCCTCTTGGTTAACAACACATCTAGCATGCCTGTGTGAAGAGCCAGGCCAACTACTGACACAGAAGACCCAAGGTCTTAGCCAGGGTTCTTTTTTTTTTTTTTTTTTTTTTTGCTGTACTGGGGATTGAACCCAGGGACATTCTACCACGGAGCTACACCCCCAGCCCTATTTTTTTATTCTGTATTTTGAAACAGGGTCTTGCTAAGTTGCAGAGGCCTCACTAAGTGGCTGAGGCTGGCCGCGAACCCGCATCCTCCGGTCTCAGCCTCCCAAGTGCTGGGATTACAAGCGTGCGCCACCACGCCCTGCTGGCCAGGGTTCTTCAGAGAAACAGCTGATAGCGTAGACGGACAGTTCCTGACTCAGGATGGTTTAACTTAATGATGGTTTGACTTGTGATGGGGTTTCTGGGCTGAAACTCCATCATAATCTGAGAAGCGCATGTGCACAGCGGTGTGTTATCGGCCCATGTGAGTATGGTGGCTAAGAAGTCCCTCGTTCAGTCATCCGCAAGCTGGGGACCCAGGAAAGCTGGGGGTGTCGTTTGAAGACCTGGGAGCCAGAGAACCAATGGTGTGGGTTCCAGTCGGAGACTGGAGACCTGAGAACCTGGAGTGCAAGAGGTCACAGCTTCCACAGTTCAGCGGACGTTCAACCTTCCCACCTTCCTGTTCCACGCAGGCCTCGATGGGCTGGAGGAGGCCCTTGCCACTGGGCTACTGTTTCCTCAGTAAGCAACTCAAATGCTAATCCCTCCCAGAAACACTCACATACAGCATACACAGAGCCGGAAATTGCATTTCACCAGACATCTGGGCACCCTATGGCCCAGTCAAGTTGATGTGTAAAATTCACCATCACGCCCAGGAGTAAGGGCAGAGAACCTAAGCTATGAATAGTAAGGAGATAAGAGACCAAGTGAGTATGCAATCTCATGTGCCGAGTGCAGGGCCGGAGCGGAGCAGGTACAGGAGGACAGACCACTGAATCTTAGCAGGGGAGGGAGCTGAGGCAGGAACAAATCAGAGAGCATTTCTTGACCGGTGGACGCTTTACCTGGGTTGTTTTGGTTGCAAAGAGTACAGACTTGCTTTCCTCGTTGGAGAAGGTGGAGGAAGTGTTCTGTCCCCAGGCTGCACTTGAAGAGTAGAGTGGGAATGGCAAGACAGCAAGGCCTCAGGGATGTGGGGGTGGCGACTGGAGAGATCTTGCTGCAGGCCTCAGCTGGTCTTCGGACTCACTATCTTCACCGCATTCTCTCTGGGCCCGGCTGGCTGCTTCTCCCTGGGCTTTTCTTACTTGCTGATGCTCCTGAGTCTCGCGACTGGACTGCCCCTCCAGGAAAAGGGGAGTCGGGGGGCAAGCCCTTCCATCCCACCTGTCAGAACATGGCTAAATTCAGTGGGTAATTTAGGCCTGTGGTCAGCTAAATGATGGATTTCTGTTTAGTGTAGAAAAGGAGACAGCGGATATCAGGGAACAACTAGCAGTCTCTGGAATAGCTTTTATTTTTATGTTTTTTCCCTGATTATGAAAGCCATGCATATGCCAGGAATCTAGACATGTACAAAGATAACAAGGATCATGAGCAATTCCAGAGCTAATTGTTGTTTAAAGTCTATTGTACCTTTTTTATGATCTTATTTCTCACTTAACAATATACCCTGGTAATCTATCAATCATTGCAGACCTCCACTACCCTCTTACTTTCTTGTGGGCATGTTTGGACCATAATGTATGCAGCCACCTATGTGAACTCAGTGCCGGTTACGATCTAAGGCGAGTATAAACAAAGGATTAACAGCCTGTGGAGGAATCTTTGTACGTGTGTCCTGTTATTTTCTTTTCTTTTAGTGCTGGGGCTTGAACCCAGGGGCATTCTATCTCCTAGCTAAACCCTCAGCCCTTTTTATTATCTTTTTTCTGAAATAGGGCCTTGCTAAGTGGCTGAGGCTGGCCTTGAACCTGTGATCTGTGTCAGCCTCCTGAGTTCTGGGATTACAGGTGTGCGCCACCAGGCCTGGTTTGTCCTATTATTCTCTAGGTATAAATTCTGAGTGTGGGTAACTGCTGGATTAAAAGATACGTACTTTTTTGGGGGGGTACTGGGGGACCAGTACTGACCGAACCCAGGGGCATTCTACCTCCAAGCTACACCCACTGCCCCTGTTTTATTTTGAAACACGGTCTCACCAACTTGCTGAAGGTCTCACTAAGTTGCTGAGGCTGGCCTCAAACCTGTGATCCTCCTGAACCCAAGGGCGTTCTACCTCCGAGCTACACCCTCGGCCCTATTTTTTTATCCTTTATTTTGAAACTGGGTCTCACTAAGTTGCAGAGGGCCTCACTAAGTAGCTGAGGGTTGCCATGAACCCGGATCCTCCGGTCTCAGCCTCCCAAGTACTAGGATTACAAGCGTGTGCCACCACGCCTGGCCCTAGATATGTACTTGTAAAAGGTTTTGATTCCTGCTGCCAAATTGCTCCCTAGAGAGTTATATAAATTTACACTCCTGCCTTCTATGTTTCCTTCTACAATGTCACTGATCAATTAAGAAAGGAGAAAATTTTTGTTTTTTAGAAATCATCTGATTTCTAAAGAAGTTGTCTTCACATTTACTAGCCATATTCATTTCTTCTTTTGTGAATTGCCAGTTCATATCCTTTTTTATATTTTTAATAGGACTGTTTACTTTGTTTCTATTGATTAGGAAAAATCCACTTTATATATTAAGGACAACATATTAGCAAACTCTTTTATGTATCAAGGATTGTTCTAAGTATTTGAAATGTTCACTCATTTAATCCTTCCAACAGTCCTATACGGTAAGGATTGTTGTGTTTCCCATCTTATAGAAGAGTCTGAGGCACAGAAGAGATGCTGTTTGTCCCATTTGGAGAGTCACACAGCGAGAAAGAAGCAGAACTGGGATGCAAACTCAGCTCTTCTGGTTTCGGATCTTTGCTTTTAACCACTAGACATCCTAATTAGTGAAAATTAGACATTCTTATTAATGTTTTACTACTTATTTTTCCACCTTATCATTTATCTTTTAACTTCAAAGTTTAGTACTGGGGATTGAATACAGGGGCATTCTACCTCCAAGCTATAAGCCCAGCCCTTTTTTATTTTGAAATAGGGTCTCACTAAATTTCTGAGTTTGGCCTCAAACCTGCAATTCTCCTGTCTCATCCTCCCAAGTGCTGGGATTACAGGCGTGCTCCCTCCGCTAACTTCAAAGTTTAAAATTCACTTTTCATTTACATGGTCAAATCTATGAACCTTTTCCCACAACGTATCGACCTACCAGCTTCTACGTAGTAACTGAAGACCACAATATCTCTTGTTTTGTTTTGCTTTTGTGGTACTGGGGATTGAACGCAGGGGCATTCTACGTCTAAGTTATACCCTCAGCCCCTTTTTTTTATGTTTTGTTTTGGAACGGGGTTTCACTAGGTTGCTGAGAGTTTCAACATTGCTGAGGCTGTCCTTAAACCTGTGATCCTCCTGTCTCAGCCTCCCAAGTACTGAGATTACCAGCATGAGCCACCACACCCGGCCTCACAATACCTCTTAATTCTTTTTTTTTTTTTTTTTTTTTGCGGTACTGGGGATTGAACCCAGGGGCGTTCTACCTCTGCGCTACGCCCCCGGCCCTATTTTTTATACTTTATTTTGAAACTGGGTCTCATGAAGTTGCAGAGGGCCTCACTAAGGAGAGAGAGAGAGAGAGAGAGAGAGAGATAGACAGACAGAGAGAGACAGAGACAGGGAGAGAGAGAGCGAGAGAGCTGAGGCTGGCCGTGAACCCGGATCCTGTCTCCGCCTCCCAAAGTACTGGGATTACAAGTGTGCGCCACCACGCCCGGCTCCTCTTAATTCTAATACTGAACAGTACTCTGATTTCTTCCCACCTCGGCCTCTGTCGTCATCAGACACCATTTAATACCACCCTGCCAGTGTGCCAGGTAGTTGGGATAGAAATGAACACCACAGTCTTTGGCTTCGGACTTCCAGGTCCCCTACAGCAGAACCCCAACCTTCCCGAGCGCCACTGTAGCTCCATGGAGCTGCCCTCTCCTTTCTGAACACATCTTCCCTCCGAAAGTCCTACCCATCCCTCAAGGTGGAGCTCGTTTCCCTCCTTTCTTATTCGCTTTAGCCCATAAAATAGTCTCCACCTTCTCAACTCCTTTGACATGGATTGCATATACTAATATAGGCCCTGCAGGATGGTGACCATCGATGCATCGCTGAACTGTAAGGTGCTAGTTCCCCTCCTTGTACTGCAGGCGAGCCTCAAGTTTGCTCTTTGTTGAGTGGTGTGCACAAGACCTCAAAGGGCATGTCCACCAGAGATGTCTCAAGTCCTATGGAAACTTGTAATGGGAACGGAGGGACTCTGCTTTAGGTTACTTTTAAAATAGAAAAAAATTAAGAATTGTTTTGAAAAGTCTCTGAAGACAAAAATCTTCAAAACATGGAATGGAAAAAATAATAAAAAACTCAGTGGGATAAAAGTTACATGCTAGGCGACACAGCGCCTTCATTTTACAGACGGGAAAACCGAGGCACCGAGAAGGCTTCCCCAAGTCCTCCAATAGCGAGGCCGCCGAGGGATCCCTGGGGGACCCGGGACTTCGGGACACGCACGTGTTGAACATCCCGGAAAGCGGAGGAGCAGCAGTCCCGCCCCGCGCTCTCCGCGGCCAGCGACGCGGCCTGTCCATTACAGGCCGGCAGGACACGCCCCACCACCCGCTCCTCCAATGGGGAAGGGAAAAGCAGTCAGGGTGGGCGGGCCGGACCCGCCTCCTCCGCGGTGGCCGCCCAGCGGAGGGTGGGCTCAGCCGCCGCCCTCCAGTGGCTCGACTGAGGCGAAAGGGTGAGGCACACATCAATCAGAAGGCCCGGCCAATGGGCTCGCGCGCCGCCCGTGGCTCCCGCCCCCACTTTGGCCTCCCGGCGCCCGCGCTGCCTTCCCTCAGGCCGCTGCGGCGGCGCCCGCTCGCCCGCGCCTCCATCCGGGTCCTCGCGCGCTGCTCTCCGGGCGCGGCGATGGGCGACCGCGGGCGCGAGGGCAGGATTGTCCTCACGGCGGCAGCGAGCCGCTTTCTCTGCGAGCTGGAGGTGGGTACGGCAGGCGGGACGGCGAGCGCAGGGCCGTCGCCATTTTCTTCTTTGGACCCGCGGCGGCGGGCGGGCAGGCAGGAGAGTTGTGGGCGGCTCGCCGCGGCCTGGGATCCTCGGGGCGGCCGGGTCCCCGCGGCGGGCGGTGGCTCCGGGATGGCGGCGCGCGGCGGCTCCGGGCGCCCGGGCCGCGGGCGGGCTGCGGGGGAGGGGTGCCGCGTGGCCCTGGCGGCCCGGCGCGGCCCCAGCCCCCTCCGCTTCCCGCCCAGCTCCTCGCCGCCGGGGCGGGGGAGGGGGTCATTCTTCACATTCCTTACCCCGCCCCTCCCCCCGCCTCAATCAAACTTGGGGCGGGCGGAAGTCCCGCCCTCCTGCCGGCGCCCGTTGGCCGGCACCGCCTCCCTCTGCGGCGCGAGTGGCTCTGGGTGCGGCCGTGCACCGTGACGTCACTTCCGCTATCAGGTTTGTGGGCCGGGGAGACCTTGGCCTTGGGGGTTGGGATGAAGGAGGGAAGGTAGGAAGTGCGGGGGGAGGGACGGGGCTGGAAGGCGCGGGCGGGAGGGCGGGAGGGCGGCGGCTGGCTCTTCGCCCCTGCTCGGCTGGGCCAAGCGCCCCCCCATAGCGGCTGCTGGACGGGAGGTCCGCGGCGGCCGCCGTCCTTGGCGAGGGGGAGGGGAGCACGAGAGTGGAGGAAATTGTATCCCGGGGTATGGGGCTGGAGATTTGCGGCTCGGTGTCACCGGAAACAGCTCTGGCCTTTTAACTCGACGCTGCAAACTCCTGGAGCTGAGAGCCTCCCGAAGGCTAGCTAATGAACTTCCCCCTGTGCGCGCTGCTGTGAGCAATGGGGTAACCTTTATGCCCTTGGCCAGCCGTGCCCTTCGGTCTTCCAACTTTTTACAGTAACTTCTGTGTCAGAGGTGGTGGTGTATAATTTACTTATTTTTCGGCTATTTTAAAAAGTACTCAATCAGGAGAGGGTTAAGAAGGGGGAAAAGGACCTTAGAGACAGGGAAGTCAGAAGACTAAGGTTGAGATTTCTTTAACGATAATTTTTGCTTTCTTGGCACTCAATTCCTAAAATTAAAACATCATTTGGCATTCTCCTGCACTTAATCTGTTGGCCTGGAAATTTGAAATATCAAAAAAATTGAATGTTAACTTTTTGTGTGTGTGTGGTACTGGGGATTGATCCCGGGCATTCTACCTCTGAGCTACACCCCAGCCCTATTTTATTTTGAAACGGTCTCACTAAGTTGCGGAGGGCCTCATTAAGCAGCTGAGGCTGGCCGCGAACCTGTGATCCTCCTGTCTCAGCCTCCCATGTACTGGGATTACAGGCGTGCTCCACCATGCCCGGCTTGAATGTTATATTTAAAGTTCATAGGTAGTCCAAAAAAGTTTTTTCCAAATTTTTCTGTTGTGTAGCAGTCTGGATTCGGGGAGTAACAACTTGGAAGTTACTTTGAGTTTTGTTGGGATGTTTGATTTATTATATACAGTTGTTTAAAATAGTTTGAAAGATAGAGCTTTTTTGAGAATAGACAAATGTTTTAACATCTCCTAAATTCAGTTATGATTTGATAGTACCTAAATCGTGGCATTTTGTTACAAATAGAGTTGGTATGGGGAAGAAATTTAACTTTAGTACAGCACCCTAGATATTGTGTACCTCTTACTTTAAAAGCTAAAGTAGTGGTAGTTTTCCTCGAAGTGGGAATTAGTCTTCAGAGCAATGTTCCAGACTATATGTTCTGAGTCACTGGGTCGGGAAGTCACTTTAGTGGGTGCTGATCAGAATTTTTTAAAAAGATGGAAAATAATAGTATGTGCTTGAAATAGTATGTTGATTCAGCGATATGCATGTGTTTTCCTACAAAATATTTTGAGACTGTGTCCAGAAGGGTTGAAAGACAGCCGTTCTAAAGAGTATTTTTCTAATAGTACTGGTCTAGCTAGGCAAGGTGGCGCACACCTATAATCTCAGTACTTGGGAGGCTGAAACCGGAGTACGGAAGGTTAGAGGCAAGCTTCAGCAATTAAGCAAGACCCTGTTTCAAAATCAAAAATAAAAAGGTCTGAGGGTGTACCTCCCAGGTAGAATGCCTCTGGTTTCCATCCTTGGTACAAAAAAAACACACTGGTTTAATCCAAGGAGTATTAAAACAACCCTGTTAAATTCACTGAAACATGCCCCCCTGGCTTGAGTTTTTATGAGTTGGGAAATAGATTCGACAACAGGGACCAGCATGTATTTAAATCATGTAATACTTTTAATAGCCCAAGAAGCTTTAGACTGTAAAGGATCTTTTCCATCCCAGAATATTAATTGCTAGGGATTTTTTCATTCATGTTTAGAAGAGAATGGAAGAGGCAGGCATGGTGGCACCATGAGACCAGCCTCAGCAACCTAGCCAGACTGTTGGAAAATTTAAAATAAGCCAGGTGTGGTATTGCACACCTGTTAACCCCAGTACTTCGGAGGCTCACAGGTTCAAGACCAGCCTCAGCAACTGAATAAGACTCCATTTCAAAACAAAGTAAACACAATAAAATAAGGCCTAGGTATAGCTCAGAGGTAAAAATGCCCCTAAAAAAAGAAAAGAAAATGGAAGAATGTGGGTCCCTAGTAATAAGTTATCAACGTTGCTTCATGTGACCTCAGGACTGGAATAAAGGAGGCCTGGTCGATTCGTGCTCTTTGCCTGTTTTGGGAGTTCTAAACATTTCAAAATCACTTAAGAGTGGACTTCATTAAATGGCCAGATAGAATGAGAGCATTACTCAGTTTTTTTGGGGGGACTACATCTTTGAAATCCAGAGTATATTTTACGGTTAGAGAACATAACAGGCTATTCGCATTTCAGGTGCTCAATATCCATATGTGGTTTATGGCTACCAGATGGATAATGCGGTTTTAGTGGATTGTCCAGCTGAATATTTGCAGTTTAAGATAACCAAAACTGTCCATAACCTCATCGCAAATGTGAGGAAATTGCGTCAGGTGATTTCTTCGGCTCTTTCTAGGAAAGCAATTTTGAGTATTGAGGCAGCTGACAGCTATACCTTTGTTAAGTTACTTTTGGTTCTCAAGGAAGACTTTTTTTTGGTGGTGGTACCAGGGATTGAACCCAGGGGCATTCTACCTCCGAGCTACACCCTCGGCCCTATTTTTTATACTTTATTTTGAAACCGGGTCTCACGAAGTTGCAGAGGGCCTCACTAAGCTGAGGCTGGCCACAAACCGGGATCCTCCGGTCTCTGCCTCCCAAGTACTGGGATTACAAGCGTGCACCCCGGGCCTCAGGGAATGCTTTAAGACATTTTAGATAATTTGTTTTAAAATGAGAAATGTGAATATGATTTGGGAGCATTTTGTTCTAAGTAAATTACCCTTTTTACTTTGTGTCAATATTTCATTAATATGAAGTTAACAGTATTGAGTCACCTGGGAGGGAGCCTGACACCTCTACCCATATCTCCCATGAATTTTTATTTGGCCACTTACATGATTGCCTAATTCCTAGGGAGGGAACCTTTTGTGAATTCACTCTTGCACAGTATAGACTGAATTGTCTATTGAGGATACACTTAGAGTAAATTGCCTGTGGAATCTAGATTAAATAACTAGAACCTGTCTTTTCTTGACTTGGGGATCATGTCTCTACAGTGGCTTTTCAGCCTGGGGAAGGAGGATAGGAAAGCAGAATGTTTTAGAGTTGAGAAATAATTGTGTGTATAATGATCAGTAAGCAGAACAGATTACCCAAGTTGGATAACCTGCCTTACCATAAATTTTTGTGTATTTAGAATTTGCAGCAGAATTTGTGTAGGTATACAGGGTTAGCACAATGTGCTTTCAGTAGCAGGTAAGTTGGCCCAAAATTAACAATTTACATCAGAACATTTACAGTGGAACACCGAGAATTGACTTGGCATTGGTTACTTTTTAAAAATTTTTATGCCTGGTGGTGCACACGCTTGTAATGCCAGTACTTGGGAGGCTGAGACAGGAGGATTGCAGGTTTGCGGGCAGCCTCAGTTACTTCGTGAGGCCCTCTGCAACTTGGTGAGACCCTGTTTCAAAATAAAGAATAAAAAATTAGGCTGGGGGTGTAGCTCAGATGTGGAATGCCCCTGGGTTCAATCCCCAGTACCACAAAAATAAATAAATAAATAATGAAAAATAGGGCTGGGGGTATAGGTCTGAGGTAGAATGCCCCTGGGGTCAATCCCCAATACCACAGCAAAAAAAAAAAAGAAAAGAAAAAATATATATATATATTTATGATAAGCCATCACTCACACCTGTAATCCCAGTACTTGGGAGGCTAAAACATGAGGGTCCTGGGTTCCAGGCCAGCATGTGCTAACTTTAGTGAGACCCAGTTTCAAAATAAAAAATAAAATAGGGCTGGTGGTATAGTTCAGAGTAAGAAAGCCCCTGGGTTCAACTCCTAGTATCCCCCCAATGTATATGTGTGTGTGTGTGTGTGTGTGTGTGTGTGTGTACACACGTACGTGTGTGTACACACATATGTGTGTGTCTGTATACTGATTAATCATTAAGAGCATCTTAAGTATCTGCTGTGTGTCTTGAAAGTGAATGAAAGGAAATGGCCCATTTGGGAAACCTGACCTAGTACTTAGCTATTTAAAACTTAACATGAATCTTGGGGTTTAATGCACTGTTTGATAGGATAAGAAATTGGGATGTTAGAATTGGGTTAACTTTCACTGGAGACGGTTGTATATTTTTTTAAAATCCATTATCTTGTCAGTTGCGCATGAATTACTTCCCATTGCTAGAAATAATTGCTTTTGTAATCCCATCTACCTGGGAGGCTGAGACAGGAGGATCGCAGGTTGATGGCCAGCCTCAGCAACTTCAGTGAAGCCCTCTACAACTTAGTGAGACTCTTGTTTCCAAATAAATAAAGTAGAGTTGGGGGTGTAGCTCAGAGGTAGAATGCCCCTGAGTTCATCCTCAGTACCATACACAATATTCAGATCATTTCAATGATATTCAACTGAGTATTTGAGATTGAGAAAAAGCATTGAAAGATAGTGCTGGGCTTGACTTGTTATGGACAATTGTTTGCAAGTTATAATCTTCCTTGTAGAATTGAAATGGGCTCAGGTATAGGATCATTATGCTTGGAGATCCAGTGACATCTGCTCAAAGTTGAGGCAAGTTATTGAAACCTGGAAGCACAGGCCTTATGTATGTTGGATGTGTGGTAAATCCCCTTTTTGTTACAGATTGTTTTGTGTAGTATATTGATAGTATAACTAGGAAAACTGAGGGGCTAGAAAGACTGGATTACTTACAAAATTGAAGTGGCAGTGAGTAGGGGCAGGATTTGATTGAACCTAGGTTTTTGGTAACACCAAATAAGTTATACTGCTGTGAACGTTTGTGTACCAAGTTTTTGTATTCACGTTTCTCACGTGTATACTTAAGATTGGCCAGCAACCAGTTGTCCAATTCTGAACATCATTTCAATTCTGACTCAACGTGGAGCTAGCACAGATTTCACAGGTCAACGGCATAATTCCCCCAGATTGCCTCCACTTCAGGTGCCAGTTTTGAGTCTTAGGGTACCAAAGAACTTTTGACCAACAACAGCTATAAATTCAGGGGCTTTCTACAACTCCCTCCTCAGGCTTCATAATTTGCTGGAATGATTCACAGAACTCAGGAATGCGCTTTAAATACTGTTACTATTTTATTATAAAGGATTACAAATAAACGGGGGTTGCTCGAAATGAGGTCCAAAAGTGTTCTGACCACAAGAGTTTCTGCCCCTGTGGAGTTGGGTTTGTGCCATTTTCCTGGCAAGAGAATGTGTTTGACAACTCAAAGCTCTCTGAAGCCTTTCTTGGGTTTTTATGGGTTCATTACCTGGGCATGATTTATCACATCACTGGCCACTGGTGATTGGTTCTCCAGCCTGCTTCTCCCTCCCCTGAGGTTGAGAGGTGGGGCTGAATGGTCCAAATTGGTTTTTGTAGTGACAAATCCCAACCCTGCAGCTATCTAGGGATTCCCCCAGTCACCAATCTTCTCAGCATTAAAAAGACATTCATCACTTGGGAGATTAGAGGGTGTTAGGAGCTATATGCCAAGAACACCAACTGGAAACAAAGACTCAGCTGTCTATGTCTTGTGCCACATTATGGTGACTGTTTAACTCCCCACCCCACCCCCCATGATACTGCAGGTTGAACCTAGGAGCTTTCTGCCTCTGAGCTACATCCCCAGTCATTTCTTAAATTTTATTTTGAGCCGGGCGTTGTGGCGCATGCTTGTAATCCCAGTACTTGGGAGGCTGAGACAGGAGTATCACAAGTTCGCGGCCAGCCTCAGCTACTTAGTGAGGCCTCTGCAACTTGGTGAGACCCGGTTTCAAAATAGAGAATAAAAACTAGGGCTGGGGGTGTAGCCCAGAGGTAGAATGCTCCTGGGTTCAATCCATGGTACTGCCAAAAAAAAAGTTTATTTTGGGACACGGACTCATTAAGTTGCCTAGGTGGTCTTCAAACTTGTAATCCTCCCTCAGCCTCTCCAGTAGCTGGGATTCCAGTAATCTGCCACCTTGCCAGGCAGTGTTTTAAGTTTTTAATGAAATGCTAGGCTTTTCCAAAGCAGCTGCACCATTTCACAGTTCTTACTAGCAAACCATAGGATTCCAATTTCTGTACATCCTTCTCAGCACTTAGTGTCTTTCTGATTATTGGCTGTCCTAGTGGATGTGAAGTGATAACTCATTGTGCTTTGGGTTTGCATTTCTCTAATGATTGATGATGACTATGCTCATTTTCATACTCTTACTGGCTATCTCAGTTTGTGAGCTATACCTTTGCAATATCTATTAAAGCCTTTTGTCTTTAAGCTATTTGTCTAAAGTTACTTTTGTATATCTTGAGAAGTAGGGGTTGTTCTTTTTCACATGTGGATATGCAGTTGCCCTAGCACTATTTGTTGAAAAAGTGATTCTTTCCCAATTGGATTGTCTTGGTACCCTTGTTGAAAACCAGTCCACCCAGTATATGGGTGTATTTCAGGACTTGTAAGTTTTACTACATTGAACTGTATTATCTCTTTGCTAAAATATTTGTAATAAAAAATGGGTGTTTTGGGTTACTAGGTTGCTAACAAATAAATTTTCTTTTTTTCAATATTAAATTTAGCTCCTACCTTAAATCTTCCTAGTAACTATCTTTTCATCATGGAGTATGTAAACTGATGACTAATAAGTTGTGTGGTTTTAATTAATTGGGGTAAGATTTTGATTGTAAAACTACACTGGTGTCTTGTTTAGCGAGTATTGTACTAAGGCGTTAAATATCTTGGACTGCCTGTGATTCCCATCCCCAAAGCACCTTTCTAGCCAAAGGAAGGATCCCGACTGCGGCTCAGATCCGATTATCTTTTTTTTTTTTGCTAATATGACCACTTAGTGCTTGCTAGTATTGAGTAAAAAAAGTTAGGTTCCTTACGTTTCTCATTGTGTCTATTTTTTTAATGGCATTCCTTTGTACATTAGTGCATTTAGCCATGGATTATGTGTCATGTATAGGGCTTTTAGGGTTTGAAGCAATTGGGTTTTATTAGAAATTCTTGTGTTCTTTTGTAATGATTTCCTGTTGTTTCTCAAGAAAGGATAAGTGATTTAATGCATTTTTTGTTTGTAGTAACTACATGAAAACCAAAAGTTGATATAATGCATGTTGAGTATTTCAAATGCTTGGGATCAGAAGTTTTATGGATTTAATTTGTTTATGCATAATAAAATTTCTTGGGGATGGGGGACCCAAATATAAACATGAAATCCACTTATGTTTATATACATACCTTATACACATAGCCCGAAGGTAATCTTAAAGAATGATTTTAGTGTTCCTGTGTTTTGTCTGCTGCTCTTCACATGAAGTCAGGTGTAAAATATTACACTTGTCTCATGTTAGTGCTGGAAAAGATTGGATTTTTGAATTAGGGATATTCAACCTGTATTATGAGATGGTGGTAAGAAGGTGATTTCTGAGTCTTGTAAATAGATGACATCAGGAGTAGATTCAGATAGCCAAGCATTTTAAATAATATTAACAACATACTGAAACAAAGAAAGCACAGATCATACATGCAACGAAATGTTCAGTTAAACAAATGTTCAAGTTAAGGGAATGAAATGGTCTAATACATTTTTTTCCCCTCCCATTATACAGGGAACCAGGATTACCAAGAAGTAAGACTGCTCATGGTTCTCAGCTGTGGTGCATTTTCAACATTGATCCTGGATGCTCTTCACTGTGGGATGAGGTAGTAGGTTGTATAGTTTTAGGGTCACACCCACCACTGGGAGATAACTATACAATCTACTGTCTTTCCTAAGGTGATGGAAAAGTCTTCACCCAGCCAGCCTTTTAGGAAGTCAGTAACTTTACAGTGTTTAATTTGTCCAAAAAAGCATTTGTTTATGGTGTGCAAATTATTTTAGTTTTAAGAAAATCTTTGAAGTCTGGGAGTGGGGATACTACTTGCTTACTCTCATATCTGTATCTTAAAGTAATTATATGTTTTATTTTCATAGATACTGATAATTATGTGTTGAGATTTTCTTTTAAAAGAGGTTGTGCTCTCCATTCCAGAAGAAAAGATTGCTCTATCAGAGTGAGGTAGTAGATTGTATAGTTGTGGGGTAGTGATTTTACCCTGTTCAGGAGATAACTATACAATCTATTGCCTTCCCTGAGGAGTAGACGTGCTGCATTGTTTTGTTTATATTTAGGTGATGTTAGAATTCGGATGAATTAATTCTTACATTCTTCTGCACTTATAGTTATCAGAGTTCTAATCGGTTGTAAATTTTCTCTCCGAGTACAGTAGACATTGATCTAACTTTAATTTGTATATCTGGTATATTTCAGAAATTTGAAATTAAGCAAAAATCTCAGTGGAGAAAATAAGTACCCTTCAGGAAATCTTTTTTTGTGTGTGTGTGTGGTACTGGGGATTGAACCCAGGGGCATTCTGCCTCTGAGGTACACTCCCAGCCCTATTTTTTTTTTTAATTCTTTATTTTGAAAGAGGGTCTCACTAAGTTGTGGAGGGCCTCACTAAGTAGCTGAGGCTGGCCGTGGACTCAGATCCTCCTGTCTTAGCTTCCCAAGTACTGGGATTACAAGCGTGCGCCACCACTCCCGGCTCAGGAAATCTTAATAGGGGACCAGGCCCTTTTGTTCACTGGCCTGTGTACACAGATCTGGGGTGGTCAAGGCACATACCAATCGGAAGGGCACTGTTGAGCAAAATTGAAGTCAGGTTGATTGTTTCATTTCCAGTTTTTTTTGGGGGGGTGGTATTTTATATTGAACTCCTTCAAGCTACACCTGTAGCCCTTTTTTACTTTTCATTTTGAAACAGGGTCTGGCTAAATTACTGTGCACTGCTGGCTTCGACCATGCACTCCTGTCTCAGCCTCCCAAGTACTGGGATTCCAGGTGTGTGCCACCACACCTAGCTCCAGTTTGAGTTTTGAGTGGCCTTACACAATCTGTCACACTGCCTCATTGGTGTGTTGATTTGGGAAGGCTTTACTGGCCAGCCTGGAAAAGAAGACATGGGCTCTGGTAAGTTCCTGAGAAAACCTGAAGTGGTCCTTGATTCACGAAGGATCACCCAAAACTGTCAAGTGGGGAAGTCCATTGTTTGTTGGTGTAAAGAAAATATAAGAAAAGTATTACAAAAGGCTACTTGACTTCAACACCCATAAAGGCCCATGTTTCTGCTTTCTTTCAGTAGTGAAACTATTTGGAAACTATAATCAAGCAAAGACACGAGTTCCCTGTTTTAAGTGCTTGCTTTTTATTTTGGGAGAAGAGGAGAAGAGAAAAATGTGGCAGCAAGGGAGATGTCACCTCTTTGTAGATACTTTCATTTACCAGGAAACAACAAAACTCTCCCTTGGATGGTTCTAGTCCAGGTGATTTATTTTGGGCTAAATTTATGCTTTTAATTTTATCCCTGGCATATAGATGGATACTTTTATGGAGAATTGGTGTTGCCTAAATTAGACAAATACTGGGGGGAAACTGGCATTCATTGCCTTTTGCTATGCCAAAGAGCAGAAATGTTTGAGAAGTTCTCTGTGGCTTTGTTAAATCAATGATATGAAGAGCCTCCCTGCTGAATGTGTGGCCATGATTTTCTATCCCATGTCCCGCCATTGTAGTTAACTGCCACTCTGCACTTGGAAAGTTAGCCAAGGTCTGGAAAAAAAAATGAATGTGTATCTTTTATCAATTACATAGGGACTCGTCACATCTTTTAGCCAAGTAGAGGAAATGGATTCCATTGTGGAGAACTGGTATATTTTATAAAAATACCTGAAAGGTACCTTTATGGAGAGTGTGCAAGTCTCTAAAAGCTTGTTTTTAATGGCATTGGAAATCATGATCAGTGTTTCTCATTTTCTAATTCAGAGATCAAAAAATGGAAATTCCTTCAGGGGCCGCATGACTTTAAAGTGGGACAATAAGTATAATTTGTTCCCATTGATTGGTGGCATGCAAGATTTATACACAATGTGAATTAGTTTTATCAAGAGATGGAGATTTTATGAAAGTTGATATTTGAATTTTGGTAATTGTTTTAAGTAATCCCCAGTACTACACCAAAAAAATGTTTTAAATAAAAGTCTGAGGCTCTAAAGGTATGTAATGGGCTGAATATTAGAATTCTAGTTTGTATCCTCTGATATAATTGAATTACTTTATTGTTCCTTTGTAATTTGAGGTTTTTTAAGCAAATACTTCTGTGGTTTTTATCAAGGTCATAAGGCCAATAACTTTAAAAGCATCAGTGAAAGACTTCTTAATTGGTTGAGTTTGAAATAAAACAAAAAATGTGGCCTAATTTAACAGGTTATTTTGAAGTACATCTGCCAAATAGAAGACCAGGAAGAATAAGATGGGTTCCTAGGAAGAGGTAGTAGGTTGCATAGTTTTAGGGCAGGGATTTTGCCCACAAGGAGGTAACTATACGACCTGCTGCCTTTCTTAGGGCCTTATTATTCCACGGTGCCCTGTTTCCTTGCTACCTCGCTTTCATATAATCAGAGTTCTTTCTGCAGGTTTACTCATAAATGAAAACATTGCAGGAATACCAAAGACAGTAATGCTTGCATTCATTTTTTAAAACAGCAGCATGGTGCCAACATCAATTACTGACAGTCCACTAATGAGAATTTGAGACTTCTGAAGTATACCTACTTGCGTATGTGTCTCACTTTGGGGTCGCTGGGAGGTTTTGGAAACCAGCATTTTTTTGTTGAAGTTTTCCTTTTTGTGACATAGAGACTTTCAGCTGTTCCCCTCTCTGTAGCCTCTACATTATGCCTGAAAGAAAGCTCTTAAAACAATTGAGCTCTTTTGCTATTTCCTTATGTTTGTAAAATCTTTATTATTTTTATTTATTATGTATGTAAAATCCTTATGTTTGTAAAATCTTTTGAAAATTCTGGGCTTTATCTTCTGGATTTAAAATTTGGGGCAATTCATGGTATGGCATGGTGTGGGAATCAGTCATTACATTGAGCTGCTTATTCTGTGGGACATAACCCTATGGTTAAGTCTGATTAACATTCGAGCCCTTGAATGAAAATGGTTGTCAGGATAGTGGAGCTGCTGTCATTTGATTTACACATCTTTTCAATAAAAATGTTATGTGCTCGAAAACTTGCTCCTTCAAAGGCATTCTTATTGCTCTTCATCCTTGCATAATTGGTATTTGAATTTAAGATCTATTAAATCACTTTCATTTTTCAGTAGTAACTTGCTGATTGTATTATTCACAGATATGTTAAAATTAACTCAGGCAATATTTAGCTCTTCCATCTTTGTACGCGTTTGTGTGATTTTTACACACAGTTACATCTGCTGTGATGCTCTGCTTTCTTGAGTGGTTCTTTCTTCTTGGACTCTGCTTGAGCAGTCACTAACTTGCAAAAACTGTTTTCATTATCTTTCCATTTCCTCAGTCTGCTTCTAGTATTTAACATATGAAGAGTGGGCTAAGTCTGGGATGTTTGCATTTGTATCCCAAGGGTAGCATTACTTTTTTCCCCCAACTATTTTGAACAGTTTTATATTTAAGACTAGGTTGAAAAGGGAATCCAATGCAGCCTGCCATCCTGCGCTGTCCTAAAGCTGCCCAGGCTCTACTTGTGTGTGTGTGTGTGTGGGGGGGGGATACTGGGGTTTGAACCCAGGGGCAATTTTACCTCTGAACTACACCCCCAGCCCTTTTTATGTTTTGTTTTGTGGTTTTTATTTTTTTTTGGTACTAGAGATTGAACCCAGGCACATTCTATCTCCAAGCTACACCCACAGCCCTATTTTGTTTTTTATTTTGAAACAGGGCCTTACTAAGTTGCTGAGGCTGTTCTCAAACCTGCAATCCTCCTGTCTCAGCCTTCCCAAGTACTGGAATTACAGGCATGCACCACCCCACCCGGCTTATTTTATGGTTTGAATCTGGCTAGGTTGCTGAGTATCTTGCTGCGATACTGAGGCTGGTCTCAAACCTGTGATCTTCCTGTCTCTGCCTCCCAAGTACCGCCACGCCTGGCTCTGACCTTTTTTTTTTCTTTTGTAATTTAAAAAAAAATTTTTTATGTTTTTATTGGTGCATGGTAATCTCACATCACAATGAGTATCAGTTTGGTGTTAACATACATGCACACAGCTCTTGGTGTCCCTCCCCCCGTCTCCCCCCCACACATGTAGCACTGACAATGATGTTGGTATAATATCATATATACACATTGTTTATGACAGTAATTCCATAGATTCACTTCTTTCTTACCCTTCCCCTTCCCTGGCTCTTACCTTTTTAAGAGATTGTTCAGTGAAGGGAAGGAGGTGGTGGGTTTTTGGTATGTTATACTTTTCTGACAACCTGGAACTTTAAATTTTCTTTGTAAATTGAGATCGTTGGGTAAGGTTTTTAAATTATATACTACAATTATTTAAAACATTTGAAAATATAAAGATTTCCATGGAGCGTCAAAATTGCATCAATTTCATGGATATTCATTTAAGAGGAAGCATAGGAGCAAAGCAATAGAATGATTAGATTAGGGTGATTTTTAAAACCTATACTCCATATTTTTTCCTTTGTTTGCTTAAAAATATTCTAAACACTTTGTATCTGACCTTATTAAAATATTTGAGTCAGCTGGGCGTGGTGGTGCACGCTTGTAATCCCAGTACTTGGGAGGCAGAGACCAGAGGATCCGGGTTCGCGGCCAGCCTCAGCTATTTAGTGAGGCCCTCTGCAACTTCGTGACACCCGGTTTCAAAATAAAGTATAAAAAATAGGGCCGGGGGGTGTAGCTCGGAGGTAGAATGCCCCTGCGTTCAATCCCTGGTACCGCAAAAACAAACAAAAAAAATTTGAGTCAGCCGGGCGTGGTGGTGCAAGCTTGTAATGCCAGTACTTGGGAGGCTGAGACAGGAGGATTGCAGGTTCACGGCCAGCCTCAGTTACTTCGTGAGGCCCTCCGCAACTTAGTGAGACCCTGTTTCAAAATAAAGAATAAAAACTAGGGCTGGGGTGTAGCTTCGGGGTAGAATGCCCCTGGGTTCAATCCCTAGTACCGCAAAAAATATATGTGTGTGTGTGTGTGTGTGTGTGTTTTCCCAACTATTTTGAACAGTAATACATGTAAGAGACTAGGGTGAAAAGGTTGAAAAGGGAATCCAGTGCAGCTTGCACTGGATTCTACAAATATATATATATAATTCACATATTTATATATGTATATATATATATATATATATATATATAAATATACATGAGTCATATCAGCCCTCATTCTTTCTCCATTCAGTTAACTTTACAGGCTCTGCTCCCCCACCCCCATTGTGTTTACTACTTTGCCTTTCTACTGTTGGATCTTGGAGCTGGGAGAGGAACTGAGGATGGTTTAGGAGTTAGATGGCCTTATCTCCAGCAGTGTTTATTGGTTGAATGGCTGACCCAACAGAAGCAAGTTCTATTGGACGCCTTAGGAATTTGAAATCCTATTTCTTGTTTGCAACCCACACATAATATTTTAGTTTGGCCGGGTGTGGTGGCGCACTCTTGTAATCCCAGTACTTGGGAGGCTGAGAATATGTCTTGTGCTGCATCCTGCTGCTTATGTTTGAATATGGATATGTGACAGTCATCTTGTGATCATGAGGATAATGCCAACCTGGAGTTCTGACACTGATCCTTCTTACATACTTGGTGTTGTACGTTACTTGCAGAGGAGGATCCCATGTATGTTAGGGAAGTCTAAGGAAATCCCATTAAAGGTGCTTAATTGTGCTGTGAAGCCATCAGCTAGGCAGCAGTACTGTGACGTTCACAGTAGGCCCCTGAACATGGGTATGGCATGTGGTAGGGAGAGACTGAGTCAAACCATGTCGGACACCTGGATCTTAAATGTAGCAGCCAGAAAGGACCAAACTCATCGTAGACCAAGACCTAACTTCCTGGTACTGATAAAGAGAAACCCCTTTGGAAATTAGGTTACCTTGAATTTGACAGAAGATTTCCCTAAAAAAGCGCTTTGAATCAAAACAATTATTTTCAGTGCTGTGACCAAAATACCTGACAACAATTTTGAGGAGGAAAGTTTATTTTGACTCAGTTGTTTAGCTGAGGCAGAAACAACACAGCAGCATGGAGGAGAAAGCCGCTTTCTGCTCATGGTGGCCAGAAACAGTCCTGAAGGCTACACCCCAGCGGCCGTCTCCAGCCACGCTCCACACTTCTGAGCCTTCCTGCATTGAGACCATCTGTATTTTCAACAGCTTTTTGAGAGGCATTTCAAAACCTAACACTGCTCCTGATCCCCCAAACTCAGAAATTTCCAAGAGCCCCAATAGTCTTAATAGTTCTGTCATTGTCAGAAGTCTAAAGTCTGAGACACAAGGCAATCTCATAGATTTTGAAGGGAGGAATAGAGGCACAGGAAGAAGGGATAGGACTAAAGCAAGACCAAAACACAGCTGGGTAAATGTTAACTCATATCCATGTGGAGTGTCCTACGCATATGGTGGTGAGAGATGTGACCAAGACGACTTGGGCATCTTCACTCCATGGCTTTGCCAGTATCACCTTATGTACTCGAAGCCTGCAGCTTTCCTCTGCATATATCCCATTTCCAGTCATCTCAATTCCTGCAGTCTATTGCACCTTCTGCTTCATTCTCACACTTTCGTTCAGGTCATGTCTGCTATATGTTGCCTGGCCTCCCAGACTTTCCAATGGAATCTCTGGAAGCCTCTAAAGACTCCTTAGTGTCCTGAATTCTTACAAAACCAGCACCAAGTGGATGATGTCAAGGTCTTCTGCTCTCTCAAGCAATAGCTGGGCCCTCTTGGACTAGGGATGCGGTGGCCTGTGAGTGCCTGACCACAGTGAAATGCATCCTGGGCAAACCATTTTCTAGGCAACTCTGCAAGCAGGGTGCCCCCAAGGTCTCTTTGGAGTGGCCTCTTTCAAACAAATTTCTATTGACACCCTTGAGCCTGTGATGGTGGGATGTTGGGTGATTCCTGATGTGCCCTCAAGGTACCTTTCCTGTTGCCTCTGTGAAAGGAACTTAATCTTTAGTGATGCTAATCTCTTTAGCAACCACACATTCCTTGGCCCCAATTTTACAGACACTTTTCTGGCTAGACTGCAAATTTAGGAAATCTTCCTGTTCTGTACTCTCCCAATTGTCACAGTAAACCTAGATAAAAGTCACCAGCCATACCTATGCCACTGCCTGAGTGTTATGGTGCCTTGGAATTTTCTCTACCAGATTGATTAGTCCATCATCTTTAAATTTGGCCTCACATAAAGTCTTAGAACATGAGTATGAGTCAAGTTTAGACAAGTTCTTTGCCAGGAGGTAACAAATGGCCTCTATTTCCTATGTTTTTTTCCTTGCCATCTGAAGCCTCATGAACAGTCTTCACTGTCCACATTCCTTTCAGCATTCTGGTCTTGTGTGTTCCCTTTAAGCTCTGCCTATCAGAAGCACTGCTTCTGCATCCTGCATCTCCAAGCTTCACCAAATTCCTCCCACAAACTAGTTCCAAAGACTTCTGAACCACATTGTCAAGTTTACACAGCAATGATACCACTCCTGGTACTAGTTTCTGTATTACTTAGTTTTTTTGTTGCTGTGACCAAAGTATCTGACAAGAACAACATAGAAGAGGAAAGCCTTATCTGGTTCACAGTTCTGGAGGTTCAGTTCATGGTTGAAACATGGTGGTAGCAGGGTGTGGTGGAATAAAGCTGCTCAGGGCAGCTGGACGCTGAGAGAGAAGGGTCAGGGACAGATACAGTCCCCAAGGCCCAGGGTCCACTGATCTGCCTCCCCACCTTCAAACCTTCCCACATTGGGGACCATGCTTGCAATGCATGAGGTTTTTGAGGAACAGTCTAAACCATAAGAGGTGTGCAGACAAGTTTGGGAACCACTGCACTCAGAAAAGGCTATACCAGAGCAAGATGGTGGTGGCAGGTGAAGATGTTCCAGTGATTGGCTTCCCACTGAAATATTGACTTGAGAAGCTGTTCATACAGCAAATTACCTTCACAAGAGCTAGCCAGCCAAGAGACCACAGTATGTGAATTTAGTATAACAAAATGAAAAAAAAAACATTGAAGGCAGAAGAGCTGGCTCCCACAACTCCAAGCAATGTAGCATGGAGAAAGATTCCTGTTTGATAGAGGAAGAAATGATTCCTAAAATCTAGTAAGTAAAGCCGGGCGTGGTGGTTCACATTTATAATCCCGGTACTTGGGAAGCTGAGACCGGAAGATCCGGGTTCATGTCCAGCCTCAGCTACTTAGTGAGACCCTGTTTCAAAATAAAGAATAAAAATAGGGCTGGGGGTGTAGCTCGGAGGTAGAATGCCCCTGGGTTCAATCCCCAGTACCGCAATAAATAAATAAATTAATAAATATGCCGGGTGTGGTGGCGCATGCTTGTAATCCCAGTACTTTGGGAGGTGGAGACTGGAGGATCCCGGTTCATGGCCAGTCTCATCCCTCCCTCTCTCCCTCCCCCTCTCTCCCTCCCTCCCCCCCTCCCTAGTGAGGCCCTCCGCAACTTTGTGAGGCCTGGTTTCAAAATAAAGTATAAAAAATAGGGCTGGGGGTGTAGTGCGGAGGTAGAATGCCCCTGGGTTCAATCCCCGGTACCTCAAAAAAAAAAAAAAACAAACGTGTAAATACATAAATAAATGTAGTAAGTACCAGGCATGGTATCCTTGCCCTCTCCACTGGGCAGAGCTCACAGACTAAGCTGCACTCAACTGGCCAGGCAGCCAAGGGATTGCCTCAATCTCAGGCAACACCCCATAGAGTAGGACTCTATTCACTGGGGCTGGGGGTGGGATAGAGAAAGCAAACACATGACTGCCTTGAAACTCAGTGCTGGGGCTGCATCTGGCAGAACTGTTGCTAGGCCAGTGTCCTAGATGGAATTTCAGGACCTTCCCTGGTACAAGGCAGAGCCCACCAGCTGCAGTGCTGGATTGGTGTGCGCATCTGAGATATGAGGGGTTGTATGGCCATGAGACTTAGGTGTGACCCAGCTCAACACTGTTCTTGTGGGTCATGGGAATGTCTTCACAATCCCTCCAACTTTGGGCAGCACAGAGCAGGAATCCATCCAGTGGAGTGGCAGTGGGGGGGCAGGGAGGTAGGGCACAACAGGATTTTACATTGGAACTCTTCTGGGGTGAAACCCAGCACTGGGTGGATTCATATGACTCCCAGTCCCAGTACAGTGAGAGTGGATGGAACCTCTGAACCTGCCTCAGGACCAGGTGGAGACCTGTAGCTTGTCACTACTGACGGGCCAGCATCACCTTGTGACCATGACAACACAGCAGTGGGCAGCCCACAGTGATGCAGGCCTCTGTCCTGCCCCTGTGCTGTGCTACTTTCAGCATGTGGTGGGCTCTGGGTGTGACCCAGCATTGATGACTACATCCCAGCTCCAGGCAGCCTTGGGGGAGTCTGCTGGGGGGGGGGGTAGGTGCAAAGTTTCTGCATAGGAGCCTGGGTTAGTCTCTCCAGAATAGGGCCCAGATCTGGGATCCTGTGGTGCTTGATCACATGCCTGTGACTGAGGATAAAGGTTGCCTGAGGCTCAGGGTAATGGCTTTCCTGTTTTAGGCACTCTCAAATTCATTCTGAATGATTCATCAACTGTAGGTTTGGAACAAACTTGGGCTTGGGACATCCTCTAGTATGAAACATTGACAACATCCCAAACACAAACTTTCAGAAAACTATGAAGTCGCCGTCTAGTGGTGAAACAGCAAAGGACTAGAGGCTCAATGAAGGCAAGCAGTTTGCTTAGAATTTCTGGAAGGAAAGCAAGAACAAAGCCAGATTAGGAAGACTAAAATAAATACCGACTAAAATATATACTGGAACACGCAGATCCAACTCAGCCAAGTGGCAGTCCAAAGCACATTAAGTCAGGCTCTCAAAGGTAGAAGATAGCCAGGTGTGGTGGCAAACACCTGTAATCTGGAGGCTGAGACAGGAGGATCACAGGTTTGTGTTCAGCCTTGGCAACTTAGTGAGGCTCTCAGCAACTTAGTGAGACTCTGTGTCAAAATGAAAAATAAAATAGGGCTGGAGGGGTGTAGCTCAGAGGTAGAATGCCCCTGGGTTTAATCCCCAATACAAAAAAAAAAAAAAAAAGAAGATAAACTGAGGATTCCAAAGCAACAAGAGAAAGCAAATAGTTGATGAGTGTTTACCACAGTCTTCTCAGCAGAAATCTTACAGGCCAAGACTGAGTGAGATGAGATTTTCAAAGTGCTGAAAGGAAAAACTAACAACCAAGAATATTAGCTATACTTTAGAAATGAAGGCAAGAAAGGCATTCCCAAACAAAAGTTGGATTTACCACTACCAGTTCTATCCTACAAAAAATGTCCAAGAGTACTTCAAACTCAAAGAGATGATAATGAGTAAGAGAAAAATTATCAGAGGATATAAAAAACTTACTGGGAAAATAACTACAGAAAAATTCAGAATGTGAACATGGTACAAAAACCATATATTTCAAAAAAATTTTAACCTTTAAAATGGTGTATTATTTAACTGTTCTGAGTTATTACTAACCATTTAAGTTAATATCTCATTGTTCATAATTGATAAGTTAAACATCAAAGGTATGTTTGTATAGGAAAAATAAGGTAAGTATACAGCTATAGGAAAAAACATGGTAAGTATGCAGTTCAGTTTCAGGCATCCACAGAACATTTTAGAAAGTGTTCCCACCAGGTGTGGTGGCACATGCTTGTAAACCCAGTACTTGGGAGGCTGAGACAGGAGGATCGGAGGTTCAAGGACAGTCTCAGCAAGTAGTGAGACTCTCATCAACCTAGCGAGACCCTGTTTCAAAAATAAAAATAAAATAGGCTTGGGGTGTAGCTTGGAGGTAGAATGCTCCTGGGTTCAATCCCTAGTACCGCAAAAAAAAAAAAAAGTATTCCACATAGATAAGGTGGCAGGGTGATTCTGTACTAATTTAAAAAAATTTGAGTGATGATTACATCAACATTTTATAATGAAATCTCTATTAAGCATACATTTGTAGAAATTCTCTACAATTTCCTGTATTGTTAAAAATTGTTTCATCTACTCATTTTGATGAGATTTACTGACACAGCTGGCCTTTTTCTTTAAATGGAACACATTAATGTCCAAATTAGTGGGTCTGAATGTGGCATTTTCATATACACATATATCATGCTTTAACCATATTTACCTTCCCCATATCCCTCCCTTACTTGCTCCTATTTCTCCCCTCCCCCTGCTCCCCCTTCTCCTTCCCTAATAGTCACTCTACTACTTTTGGGTTTTTTTATTTTTTATTTTGTGGTACTGGGGATTGAACCCAGGAGCATTCTACCTCCAAGCTATATCCCCAGCCCCTTTTAACTTTTTTTTGGTTTGAAACAACAGGGTCTTGCTAGGTTGCTGAGAGTCTTGCTACTTGCTGAGGCTATCTTCAAACCTGCAATCCTCCTGACTCAGTCTCCCAAGTACTGGGATTACTGATGTGCACCACCATGCCTGGCTCTTTTGTTTTTAAAATAGTTTGAACATATGAGAAAACACGAGATACTTGTCTGTGTCTGGCTTATTTTGCTTAACACAGTGACTTCCAGTTGCATCAATTTTCCTGCAATTAAAATGATTTCATTCTTTATTATCGCTGAGTAATACTCCATTGTGTGTATATATATATATATATATATATATATATATCATATATATATATATCGTATTTCCTCTATTCATGTGTTGACAGGCATCTCAACTGATTTCAAGACTTGACTACTGTAAATAGTGCCACAACAAACATTGGTATGCAGGTATCTATTTTGTATACTGACTTTATTTCCTTCAGGCATATACTCAGCAGTGTTATGACTGGTTCATATGGTAGTTTGCTTGTTTATTTTGTGGTACTGAGATTAATCCCAGTGCTTTGTGTATGCTAGGCATGTCTTCTACCACTGAGCTAAATCCTCAGCCTTAATTAATTAAGGCTGTACCATTAATTAATTAATTAATTAATTGTACAGGGGATTGAACCCAAATGTGTTTCACCTCTGAGCTATATTCCCAGGCCCCTTGAAATAGGGTCTTGTTAGGTTGCTGACAGCCTTGCTAAATTGCTGTGGCTGTTCTTGAACCTATGATCCTCCTATCTCAGCCTCCCACGTACTGGGATTACAGGCGTGTGCCACCATGCACAGCCCCAGCCCTTTAAGAAATTTTTCTTTTGAGATAAGGTTTCATGATGTACCCAGGCTGGCCTCAAACTTGCAGTCCTCCCACCTCAGCTTCCCAAGTATCTGGGGGGATCAGAGCCATGCACCCCACACTCAGCCCATTTGGTAGATCTATCTTTAGTTTTTTGAGGACCCTCCATACTGTTTTCTATAGTGGCTATACTAATTTACATTCCCATCAAGAGCACATGAAGTTTCTTTTTCCCTACATGTTCCCCAGCATTTGTTTTTTTCCTAGTAATTATTCTGACTGGGGTGAGATGGAATCCCACTATAGTTTTGATTTGAATTTCCCTGACATCTTCAGAGGTTGAGAATTTTTAAATACATGTATTGGTCATTTGCACTTCTTCCTTTGTGAAGTATCTGATTATTTTGTCCATTTGATTGGATTATTCTTTTGTTAGATTTCTTGAGTTCTTTGTATATTCTAGATACTAATCCTTTGTTGGATAAATAACTGGCAAAGATGTTATCTCATTCTGTAGGCTGTCTCTTTACTATTTTGTTTCCTTTGCTGTACAGAAGCTTTTCAATTTGATGTGAATCTATTTGTCAATTCTTGTTTGTATATCCTGAGGTATTGGAGTTCTATCCAGGAAATTGTTGCCTGTGCCAATATCTTGAAGTGTTTTCCTCTAGTAGTTTCATGTCTTAATTAAGGTTTTTGATCCTTTTTTTGTTGATTTTTGTATAGGATAAGAGTAGGGATATCTTATCTTCTACATGTGTAAATCCAGATTTTCCAGCACTATTTGTTGCTTTGGGACCTTTGTCAAAAAATGAGATGGCTGTAGCTGGGCGTGGTGGTACATGCTTGTAATCCCAATACTTGGGAGGCTGAGACAGGAGGATCGCAGGTTCGAGGACAGCCTCAGCAAGCAGTGAGATTCTCATCAACCTAGTGAGACCCTGTTTCAAACTAAACATAAAATAGGGCTGGGGGTGTAGCTCGGAGGTAGAATGCCCCTAGGCCAATCCCCAGTACCACACACTCACACACACAGAGATGGCTGTAGATGTCTGGGTTTATTTCTGGGTACTCTATTCTGTTTCATTAGTGTATGTCTGTTTCATGACAGTACCATTCTGTTTTTATTTTACTAGGGCTCTACAGTATATTTTGAAACCAGGCATTGTGATGCCTCCAGCATTGCTTTTTTTTTTTCTCAAGATTGCTTTTGACTGTTTAGGGTCTGTATATAAATTTTAGGATTTTTTTCTATTTCTTGAAGAAAGTCATTGGTATTTTGATGGGGATTGCATTGAATCTGTAGATTGGTTTGTTATTTGGCCATTTTAACAATATTGATTCTCCCCATCCATAAACATGGGAAGTCTTTCCATTTTCTACTGTCTTCTTCAGTGTTTTATAATTTTCACTGTAGAGGTCTTTTATCTCTTTGGTTAGATTTATTCCTAGTTTTTTGAGCAATACTCCTAGTCTTTTTTTATTTTGAAACAAGGTCTCACTAAGTTGTTAAGGGTCTTACTAAGTTGTTGGGCCTGGCTCAAACCTGCAGCCCTCCTGTCTCAGCCTCCCTCATACTGGGATTACAGGCATATGCTACATCACCCAGCTTAGTAATGAGGTTTTGAATGGGTAACAAAAAGTCTCCCATCCTGTGTGTTTTATGTGGAAAATGATTTAATTAGGAGTAGCCACGTTTCAAGTGCTCACTACTGTCTTGGACCTGGCATCCTGGGAGCAAAGCCATGTTGCCATCTGGTGGTGACTTCGTCAAATAGCACCCCAGGCACCCACTGGACAAAGTATTGAAGTAACAAGGAAGACAGAATTTATACCTGTTTGCTCTTGAGTGCCTTCTATCTAGAGTTCATAACAAAGGGTTCAAAGCATTGGAAGCAAAGTGGATTGTGGTTCCCTGGGATTGGGAAGTGAGAAGTTTCTAGGAATGAGGAGGCAGATGTGGAGATGTGTGGGGATATGACCTCGACCAGGTCACTAGAATTTGTCACCAAGATCATAGAAATTGCTTAAAAATAGCTTTTGTATTTACCAAATAATAAGTATATTCACGTGATTCAAAATCCAAAAATAAAAAGCAAAGAGGCTCTCTCCTATCCCCGCACCTAAATTACCCAGTTCCCCTTCAATGAGGCATCACAAGTAATCCTGTAATCAGATAGCTTGTAAGCATATTAGTTTTTACATGTGCAAGTCTATCTGTAGAATAGTTTCTTGAAATGGAATTATTGGGCCCAAGGATATGTGCATCTCTTAATTTTATTAGATATGAAATATATTTTTAAAATCATTATTTTTTGGTGGTACTGGGGATTGAACCCAGGGACATTCTACCTCTGAGTGACACCCCAACCCTTTTTTTAAGTTTTTGTTTTGAAATAAGGTCTCATTAGGCTGCTGGGTATCTTGCTAAGGCTGGTCTCAAACATGTGATCCTTCTGTCTCAGCCTCCCAAGTACTGGGATTACAGGCATGCACCATTATGCCTGGCTTCAAATTCACTGTAGACCACAGATTCACTCCTTGCTGCAGTGAGCGAGTATGTAACTAAAAACAAGTGCGCTGGATGTCTTAGGAGGGTGTGTATGGGGTGAGGGCAGGTCTGGGGCTGTGGTTAATCACAGGATCGTATTGGCAGCGATTACCCACAATTTATAAACTAAGGATACAACAAGTTGTGATCTTTTCAGAATATCCAAATTTGTTTCTGTTACTCTTGGATCAGTTTGTTTGTAATCGCATCTTAGAACTGTTAAATAAAACTTATAGGAGGCCATTGGACTGGACTGAGCTCCTAGACTAGGCCCCAGCAGACCAAACCAAAATGAAATCACTCCTGCTAAAGTGACAGTTTACCAAGAAAACTAAATCATTTGACCTTCCGAGAAATCAGGGGAGAGAGGACAGTCAAATCCCCAAACAAAATCATGGAAGTCCCCCCTGCTTAACCCTTACATGACACTAACCAATCTGCCTTTTTTATTACCTTCTTCCCTTGTTCCTGCTCATGCTGAATTTTCTGCTATGCACAGCTTAATTAACACTTCCCTATTTTTCAAGGAGGGCTCTCTGGGGTATTCTTTTCAAATTGAGCCTGCTATGGGTGGGGTCTTGCTGGTTGCTGAGATGTCTTCACAGAATCTTTTCTGTTGTAGCAGGGCAAAGTATCTTCCTGTTAATGCCACTAATCTCTTTAGCAAGCACACCAGCTTTGACCCTAACTTTACACATGCTTTTCTGGCCAAACTGCAGGTTTTTCATTTCTTTCTGTTCTGTCTTTTGATCCCAAGTTATCACTGTAAATACGGTTTACAGCTAGCAATACCCTTGCCACAGCCTGAATTCCCTGAAATGGCCTCTACTGGATTAGTCTATCACATTTAAATTCAGCATCCCATTAATTCTCAGGGTATATAGAATGTAGACAAAATGTAAACTTCTTTACCTTAATGTAACACGAGTAGCCTCTTGTCCAATTCCTAACAGAGTACTTATTTCAATCTAAAACCTCATAAGCATGGCTTTTATTTTCTGCTTTCCTGCGGGCATTCTCATGTTCTGAGCTCCCATAAGAACCACCCACAAAGCTCTCTTCTAGCATTTTAGGTTTTCTCCAGCCTGCTGTTCTAAACTTTCAAAACTCCTGCAAAACCAATTCCAAAGCCTTCTGAACTACATAGTCAGCAATAGTCAGCTTTCTGTCACAGGAAGAAAAAAAAGGGGTGGTGGTGGTGGTATCTGTTAGGACAATCTCTCCCAGGCAGTTGCCCTTGGAGATTTTCCCCCATTCTGTTACAGATGCTGTATGTACTGTGCTAAAGATTACTCCCTCCCATTTCATGGTGTACTTTGCTAAAGATCATTCCCTACCATTTCAACCATGAGAAGTCCAGGTCCCTCCTGTTTGGACTCTGAGAAGCCAGCTCCTTCCTGCTCTGTGACACACTGAAGATTACTCCCTTCTGTTTGTACCCTGAGAAGCTAGCACCTCCCATTTCAGGCTGTACTAAAAATTCACAAACTTACAGATTGTTTTTTTTTTGTATAGCTTGCGTACCCCTCCCCTATAAATATTACTTTTTTACCCTATCTTTCAGTGCTGATGTCACTCTTGATATCAGCCCTCCTGCTTGTAAATGTTGGAATAAAACTTTGCTCCCTCCATTCTTGTCTGGCCTGGTTCCTTTGACCTTCAATCTAACATTTGGTGCTGAAACCCAGGAGCTGCCGCTGAGAGGAACCTGAAGGGAATCTCCTTTTCATTGTTGATTTAGGATTCATCACCAGCCAATTTCTCCTCCGGTAAGTGGAATTTTGTCCTTCTTACGTGAATCTCTGATTTGCACACCTCCAGGCCCTCAAGTCCTAGCACTAGGCCAGAGATTCTCTGGCTTTGGCCTACGGGCATATGCCTTCCGGAACATCTGTCATGGGGACGCCCTATCAGAGGATTGTCCCCCCCCCATCACTGGTATCTGGTCAATTTAAGGGGATGCCCTTTATTTGACCTTAATACTCTGAAATTCAAAATTGTCACTTATCCTTACAGTATGGGAAACTCTCAGTTGCTTCCTCCTTAAGTCAACCCATCTGGGATGTCTTTTAAGGAACCCCAGCTGCCTAGAGCTCACCTCTGTAATCCAGCCTAAGCATCCCATTTTTCTTTGTAAGACTGCTAGGCCCCATTATACACTGGAGAGAGCCTCTTACTGGCCTGAAAATGATGCTTTCCATTTTAACATTCTCTGTGATTGAGAGAATTTTTGTCACCGCAATAAAACGTGGGAGAAGATTCCCTACATGCAGGCCTTCTTTGTGCTGTGTAACCAACATTCTTTCTGTCAACTTGTTCGCTAGATCCTTCTCCTCCACTCTCTAGTGCCACATTTCTTCTCCCTGTGAGTGTGTGTCTTACTCTACTGCTCACTTTCCTAAATAAAGTCTCAGCCAGCAGGTGGTTTGTTTTAAACATTTTCTTTCTTCTCCCTCTGTTAACAAGTAGCATGTCAATTTACTGCTGTTACCTTTCCTTTTCCCTCCTAGCACGGGATGGAAGGGTCAGAACCCCTCTCGCCACCCCTCCACTGATTAGTGAGCAAACTGCAGGGGTCACGGAGAGACTTGTCTTGCACTTCAGTTATACACAGAGACAGAGATAGAGACAACCCAACAAACTTTTGTCTCTGTTTTCTCTTCTGCTGTCCTGCTCATACTGAGAAAATTTTGTTCTTCAAGGTTGCTTGGACGTTTTTTTTTTTTTTTTTTTTTTTTTT